>JAMLFY010001656.1:0-10679 GCA_030441495.1 Dalbergia oliveri
AACGCCCAGATTTTCACTAAACTTTCAAAATGACCAAAATGCCCTGAGGTCATTTTCACCAAACACGAGGGGGCTGGGCCATCCTCATAGGGTTCATATGTTATATGAAGGGGATTGTTTGAGTGCGAATGCCTAACGGACAGGAAAAACCTCATTTATGAGATCTCTACGCGTAAATGACCAAAATACCAGGTCACGGATTAAGGCGGTTTTAACCGTTTAACGGACTTCGTCCAGAGGTTTAAACAATGATTTTAAGGCATGAACTATGTTTGCTTAAGTCCAGAGGTCCGGGGCAAGTTTTGGTAAAAATTACGATTTTGCCCTTGCATATCGCATTTTGACTTAATGAGATTTTAGACTCTAAACCTAAGCAATATTAGGCTCTAATTAAAGGTTAATTAATTTCCATAATTAACCTAGGGCCAAAACCATCATTTGAAATTAATTGGAACCTAAAATTGCTTGGGGAAATTCAAACTTCATTCTAGTCTCTTTCTTTAAAGAGAAAAAGAATCTGAATAGTGTTGAATAGTGTTTCCACTATTCACATCATCTTCTTTCAAGGAGAAGTTGTCACACTCACATCACTAGTCTTGGAGGCTTTGACTCCATTAAACCTTCTCAACCACCTCTAACCTAGGGGTCTATAGTTTTAATTAACCAAATAGTGTACCTAAAGTACCTACTTGGCAACCATTAATCCTAAGCCTAATCTATGTCACACCAAAGCACACTTCTAGACCATGATTTGAGGAGATCTCCTTCCCAAGGCTGCCAAAAGTGGCGCCACCCTCCCCTAGAAATCACATAAAATTAGTCTAAGTGGTCAAGCTATCTTATGACACATGTCTTGAACACTTTCAATCAATGTTCAACTTCCAAGAAAAATGTCTTTCAAGATTCAAAGAATGATTTATATGGTCAATCAAGGTTTTCAATTCACTTCTAAAATAAAAAGAAATATGTCTTTCAAATTCAAAAAGAATGATTTGTTTTTGTGGTCATTCAAGCTTTCTATCAAACTTTTCAAGACACCATGTCTTACAACACCTTACCTATGCTTTGGGAATTTAAGTCTAGAAAATTTTCTCCTCTTTTTGGCATAGGGTGCACAGGTTCCTTAGCCCTTGGCAGCCCAAAATTTTGTGATTTTATACATTTAAAAAGGTTTGAAAATAAGCTACAATTCTAGCCATGCTTTAGGACATGCATAGCTAGACTTTTCACCATGCTTTGAATGACTAACACCATGCTTTGAACAAAGATATTTCTTTTCCCAAAAAGGCCACCATTATTCAATTCATTTTACTTCTCTATAAATAGGTAGCTTAGGGAACTTGAAGCACCTTTGTTCATTTCACTAAAGCTTAGAGTTTAGAGCACTTTGGGGTCTTCTTTCCTCTCAAGTTAAGAGTCCATCTTCTCCAACTTCTTCATCTTCTTCACTTCCTCTCAATCTCAAACTCTAGGTAGGGAGCTTTTCAAGAATGCTTTCTTTTATCTTAATGCTCAATGTTTGATCTTGCTTGAAAGTTGTGTTGTAGTGAGTTTTCTCTCACAAGTTCATTTTGGTTTCTCCTTTTTCTTTTCCCTTTCATTTTCGGCCTTAGGGCCAAGGTAAGGAGGGCTTGATGATGAGAGTTGTATGTTGATGTTTGTCACATGAACAACCTCTAAAGCTTGAGTTTTCTTAAGATAAGTTTATTATTTCCAAGTTTTGCTCAGAGACATAGTTATGTTTCTCTTGAACCTTTGAAAACCCCATTTCTTTTCCTTGAGTTTTCAGCCATGAAGGCCTTTGGGACTTGGAAAAATGGTAGCTTGATGATGAGGGCTTCATGTTGATGTAGGTCACATGAACAAAACTCTAGAGCCTAAACTTGGTTTCTAGGCCAAGTGTGTTTTGGTTTCTTTCCTTTATGTTGGTCATGAGTTTTGTTTTGTTAAGAAATGTAGAGCATTGTAAAAATACTCAATGATGAGGACTTGAGATGTTGGTGTTTGAATCACCAAGATCTTGGTCCCTAGAGTTCAAAAAAAAAAAATGGTTGTTTCCTCATGATGAGGTTTCGGCCACCTTATGGTTCTTGGTGGAGGTATTGGCTCTTTTTACACAACTTAGCAACACTAGTGTTTCTTTTCTTGTGAGGATGAGTTATGGGATGAAACTTTGTTTCCTTTAAAGTCTTGCAAGAGCTCTAAACAAGATATAAAAGAAGTTGCATCCATGTTTACTTTATGCTTTGCATAGCATGTTTAATTTCAAGCCATCACTAAGCAACTTAAGGATTAAAATGAGAATGTGCATCATCACTTAATTAATCTCAAAGCCTACCTATTTCAACCTTAAAGTTGATTGTTGATTTGGAGTGAAAACTTCAAGAGGCCTAGAGCACTAAAATAAAGAATTGAACCTTGCACCTCATGTTTATCTTTTGCCTAGCACGTTTATGTTTCAAGCTTTGCATCTCATTTTATATTTCAAGTCATCACTAAGCGCTAAGAATAAGAATGGAGATGTATTTCATATTTACTTTGTGTTATCACTTTACTTTCAAAAAGGCTATAAAATGAAATGCATAGCACGTTTATTTGATGTCGTCACTTAAAACTTTAGAGCTCAAAGACTTCCACTTCATTTTAAGAAAAGAATTAAATCAAGGAGGTACTTCCTTGAATATCATTCGGCCATGTGGTGTAAATGGCTCTAGGATAGATTTCATTTAACTACAAGGGCCTATAATGCATGACTTAGAATTTTTCTAAGCTTAGATGCACCCAACTAAGGTTTTAAACAAGTTTTCAAGTTTTGCATCTTGATCAAGGGTAAGATTAAATGGCTACTGCCCTTGGCGTTTTATGTTGAGTTTTGGCAAAATAAACTTTGATCTTATGGAGTTTTGAAGTCCCAAAAAGGTTCTAAGAGAAACTAGCAAGTTATATGTTTGAAAGTAAGGTTTTTCTCATGATTTTATGCCTTAAGGGTTTTGGTTCTACCTTCAGTTCCAAGCACCTTAAATTTTGTTTTGGGTGGTCTAAATATGTTGATTTACCTTGCAGTATGTGACATTTGTTCTAGACATTTAAAAGCATCATTAGTGACTTTGTTTGCCTAATATGTGAATTCTAGAACTACTAAAGAATGGCAAAGTTAGTTTCTGCCTAGCCTTGATAAAATAGTTAGAATCACATTATAATATGCCTAGATGTGAGGGAGTGACTCATAATTGGCTTAGGTATTAATTACTGCACCATCAGACAAAGTTGGAAGCGAGAAAAGGCTTAAAACGCATTCTAGAACACATAATTCATCAAATGTGAACAACTACATAAAGCTGTCCAACCATAATTAATTAGGAATTAGAACTTAATGGATTATGGTAATGAGGTTAATCAATCCCATCAGCATGCAAGAAAACAATGGGATAGTTTGAGGTTACCGTTCAAGAGATTTCTACCTTAAGGGATGATTATGTGTCTCGCATTTAATGATGAATTGATGTGTTAGCTCATGACATATATGGTGCCATGTAAACTATTATCCTTAAATAATAGTTTTGTACTCTTACGTTATTGCTTCTTTAAAAGACCTTAGAGATGCCGAAGTAGTAATTTTGTGTTCGCACATTAATTATGCGGCATCTCAAGGTAACATGTTAAACTTAGGTGACTTAAAATATGAGAATGTAATCCTTTGAAACCACCGAAGGGTGGGACGATGTGATTCTAGCCCCCTAAACCCGTACTTAAGGTCGGGAAGTTGACTTATCCAAGGGATGAAGTCTAGATGCTAGTGACGTAGTGTGGTATGAGCTCATAACCTAGAGATTTCTCAAAAGAAAGATTAAGCGGCCCAAGTTAAGTAAAGGTTCTTATGTCACCTAAGTAACCAAGTTATATGACTTATGTTCCATGTACCCAAGTTATATGCTTTATGTCCTATGTCCGTTATATGCTTTATGTCCTATGTACCCGTTGCATGATTTACGTTCTATAATTCAAGTATATAGCTTATGTAAACACAAGTGCCATGTTAAAAAGAACGGATTCTCGGAAATTGAGATTTTAGAAAACTCATAATTGAACCAATATATGTCCATGGTTTTATAAATAAACAGAACATCTGAGACGTAGATGATGACACATAGAATAGGAGGAAAACCCTCCTGAGTTTCTTTAGCAAGAAAACTCACTCCTCTATCTCTCTTTCCATTACGTCTTCAGATTGAGATGGCGACCTTCATCCTTTCATTGACACGCCGACATGGGAGATCCACCATGACCAGAGCTTGGGTCATTTCATTGAGGGCTCTTGCACCGTTGTGTGTTCGCATTTCTTGGACGACCCTTTCCATCCAGTAGATAGCTACCTCTTTACCCCGACGTCTCCTTATGATGATGCGATGATTTTTGAGCACGCAGATTACGCCTGAGAAGGATTCTACGGACTAGCTCTCCATCTCGAAGGGTACCAAAGTGATGCCCTTCATCGAGCACTGGAGGAGGATCCCTTGGACTCTGCCCCGCTCCACCGCATATGCCCATGGGTAGTGAGGAGACGGTGACTTGACCTGAGAAGCCCGGTCCAACACGGCCTGACGTGGGGAAATGTCCAGCCTCCACCATGCCCTTCTCAAGACTTCATCATGAAGGACCTCTCGAATGCCTACTCCGACGCACTTCGTCCATGGATTGGTTACGTCCGCCTTACCCATGGCATTAGCTTTAGGATAGAGGGTAGTCCTTAGTGCACGCACTACACATAGAACGGATAAACTTTCTTTGTATTGAGTTATCCACTTAGATGTTCTTGGGAGGGGGTGTTCCTTATGATTTCTGGTTCTGTGGCTTCTATTTACATGTATTTCTTGTTTTAGAGTCTATTTGTCATCTATGTCTCAAAGAGTCACTACGTAGGGTAGGCATATTATTATGTATGAAGTATTTCAATGTGATGTTATATTTAATTCTGAGCCACTTCTATGTTTATATTTTACGCACTTTATGATCCAAACCAATGAGTTCAAGGCTTTTATTTTGAGAAAATAAAAAAAAAAAAAGTGGCTCGTATTTCTTTTTAGTTATTTCTCTTCTCATAAAGAACCATGATAGTAAGTAATGACTTACGATATTTGACCTAAGTACTTACTAGTAGTATTGGTTCAATGTTAGGTTGTTATACTAACATCAGGCAACTCTAAATTCTTAGGTCATCATAAAGAATTTTCCTCCTTAAAAAATTAGGAAGTATGTGGCTAATCATATTGCTGCCGAATTACTAGAATTGATGCTGTACATTTTACTAATTTTGTTACTATAACAAATGATTGATTCATTGAAATTTTTATAGGGTTTTAAGGACATCTTGAAATCCCGCCTGAATTTTTGTATGATTTGATATATTCATTGATATGAGTAATGAATTGGGAACTATAGTCATGTTGGTTGTAATTAGGGGGTTTTCTTGACCTCTAGAATTTGTTAAATTTTGTTAACATAGTTAAAGGATAGAGTATTACTCTTAAATTTTTACAAGACTTGGGACACATTGAGGTGTCATGAAATATTTTATAGCCTTTAAATTAGTTGTTTGATATGAAAAATAAATTTGCTACTTTAAGTGAAAAATTTGTATTGTGGGAAATGGATCGATGCTTGAATTGATGAAATAGCTGGCATTTGGTACTAGTATGACATGAGTACTGAATGAATAATTGAGCATGTGAACTTATTAATGATGTTATGTACATATAGATATGAATACTTAGTACAATTGAGTATATGTGAAAGAAAAGCATTAGATTATGTTTTTAAAGCAGAAAAAGTCAATTCTAACCTCCTAGGGAAAGTAAACTTGACTATCCTTGAATTGAGTTAGGGAAAGTAAACGGGCTCAGAATAGGTCTATGTGAGAATTTGAGAAAGTAAATCCATTGATCATGTAAAGGAATGGTTAAACCTGAAAAAGCGGTTATTCCCAAAAGTGGTTAAAGCCACAAAAGTGGAGGGCCAAGACAAGTTGAAGTAGCAATTGTTCTAAGTAGTCCTTTATTATGCTAAGTGAATAACTTTAGCATCGAATGTTGAGGCCAATATGTTTAAGTTGTAGTTTGACATTATATGTTTTATATGATGATGTATATATATTAAACAGTTCAAATAATAAAAGGAATAAAAACTTCGGGAGGATGATTTTTGAATCTTAAAATGAACCTTTGATATATGTTGCACACTCACATTTTTAATAAACTGAAGTAGATGGGGCAATGATGATGACATGGATTTCGGTATATGTTTGGCGATACCTTGCTAAAATTTATAGTTCTTACACTATGTGTAGCACTGTTTCTCGTGTCGTCTCCGAGTTGATCCAAGCGGAACAATGAGGCCACTAGGAAGGATCAAATGGGAATAGGATGAGTTTAGTAATGAAGCCTAGGTTATCTATTGTACTTAAGCGTATGCATATGTCTATAAATATTAAGAGTTAACGGATGTCCTGTAAAGCTCTTGAAAGAGTTTATTTTGTATTCAACCTTGTATTAAAATAGAATACTTGTTTCTTTGTTTTATATTTGATAGAACCATGGATTAATTACTACACAATTCAAATAAAATCTTGCTATAGATAATTAAGAAAAGTCCACTAATTTATAAGTAACAACTTCTAAGTATAATGTCACATGACTTAAGGATAATGTTGTACTTGGGAGGATGTTACATGATACATAAAAGGTCCTTAACTTATTAATGAGAAGGTTTTTGAATCAGGCTAAGAAGATTGAAAGATTATGAAAGATATAAGAGACTTCAATTCTAGGTTTGGGATTACAGTAAAGGAAAGCTCCATAATACCCGATCACAAAGCTTCCATGATCTTTCTCAGAGAACCCTAGGGGACTTGACTTTGATTTACAATAATGAGTGTCTCATGAGATTTTATACGAAAGTCTTGCACATTATCAAGCTTGTATGCGAAAGTCTATTATTATGTCATTAGAGTTTATGTGAAAAGTTTGATGATATGCTATGAAATGGTATGGGGACAGCCTGTTGAAATGTCATGAGATTGTATGCAATAGTTACCGATATGTCACAAACTGGTATAACATGTGATTTCACATTAAATGTCCATTATTTGGTACAAGATTTTACATTAGATATTTGTTGTTCACCATTAAATTATATGAGAACTATGACAAAGAATAGGGCAGAGTCTGGAAAAGTGGACTTAATGATGATTAAATTGATAAAGCCTCAAATGACTAAGCTGGATGTTCCTCACTAAATTTAGGGTAATGCCCATGGGAAATGTAACGCCCCAATTTTTAGTATTAATTTTTTAATTTTCATTAGGAATTACCGAATTCCATAGGTAAATATTATATAAAATTAAGACCAAACAATCCTTAATAAAGGAATATAACGTTAAAGAAGTTAGGAGCAATTCGTGCAGTATTCAAACAGATTTATTGTACGTGTAAAATGACCAAAATGCCCTGAGGTTATTTTACTCAGAAAATGATCGTGGGCCCCACCCATCCTCAAGGGGATGTTTTGATGTTAATAAGGGATTGTTTGTGTTATGTGTGTTAATAGAGGAGAAGAATCCTAATTTTTGATTTACAACGCGAAATGACCAAAACGCCCTTAATTCTTAACTCCGATTTGTGTGCCGCTAAGACCAGAACCTCACTAAAATGTGTTAAAAGGTGTTTTTAAGCCATGATTAACCATTGGTTAAGCTTGGTGGTCTCGGGCAATTTTTAAGTAAAATGACCGTTTTGCCCCTGTCTTTGTCAAGTTTTACAAATTTTGAGATTTTTGATTCGTATTCACGAAACCTAAGCAATATTAGGCTCAAATTAAAGCTTATTAAATTCTAATTATTAATCTAGAGTCAAAATTATTTATTTAGATTGATTAGAACCTAAAATTGCTTAAAACACCCAAATTGCTTAGTAATTCACTTAAGCCCTTAACGTAAATTCTCTAAATTGCATGAATACCTTGCCTACACCTAAATAATACATGGAACACACAAAATCCTCTTCCACAAGGCTGTAATGCACGAAATTATTGAGTAATAAGTAGAAAATTATTACACAAAAATCCAAAGAATGAAAACAAAGAATCATGAAAACATGAAACATGATTCCATGTTTAAGCCACCAAACAAAATGATTTTTCTTCCTTATTTTTTTCTCTAATTTTTGGTCAGATCCTCCTTCCTTTGTCCATTTATGAGCTGCAAAATCTCTATAAATAGGCATGCTTGAAGATAGTTTAGATGCTTAGTTCATAACTTACACAAATTCTAGTTTTAGGAGCACCAAAAGCTATTTCTTTTCTTTCTCTTGGCTGAATTCTTTCTTCAGTTTTCAAGAATATTTTCTTCATTTCACTCAAGGAAACCAAGTTCTCTTCCTTTCCTTCAAATCAAATTAGGTAGGGAGTTGTTTCTAAGTTTATTTTATGCTAAGACAAGTTATGTTTCTAGCTCAAAAATGATGTTTTCATGGCTTTCTTTAGTTTTCATTTTCAGTTTCTTCTTCCTTTCTTTAAAGTATTTTGGCCATATGGCCTAGCTTATGATAGACCATGGTTTGATGATGAGATTCTTGAGTGTTGGTAAAGCTTTCACAAGTTAGGCTAAAACTTGAAGGTTTCACTAGTTTCCAAAGCTTCTAAAATTTCAGTTTTTCTTTCCTTATTTTCCTTTCATGGTTTCGGCCAAATGGCCTAGGAAGGAATGAATGATGGCTTGATGATGAGGACCTTGAATATGGGTTGTAAATCCATCACAAGTTAGGCCTCTAAAGCTTGAACATTCCATTTAATGCAAAACTTTAAAGAATAATATTTTTATGATGTTTATTTGAATATGAAATATGTATTTTTACTTTGTCTTGCTAAGATACATATATTGGTTGAATTTATAATTCTAAAGTCTTGAAGGAGCTCTAGTAAAGAAATCAAATGAACTTGCATCCATGTTTAAGTTTATGCCTTGCATAACCATATTTATTTTATGTCATAACTAAATTCTCAAGAATGAATAAATGAACTTGCATATTCATGTTTAAATTTCCAAGCTTGCATTTCATGTTTAAATTTCAAGTTGTCACTTAATCTCTAAAGATAATAAAGAAGTTGCATCTCATGTTTATTTTATGCTCTCACTTTATTTTATAATGGCTAAAAAATCAATGCATGGCATGTTTATTTTATGTCATCACCTAAAAATCCTAGAGCTCAAAGACTTGCTTATGAATCATAAGCAAAGAAATGAAGATAATTGGAGTTAAAGAATTTATTCTTTAAGAAGTCTTGAGAATTGGAGCTTAAAAAAATGTACCTCACCGGTCTTATGGGACCCTAGATTTGTGGTTCTCTTTATCCTCTTCTGGTCCTATGCGGAATTCCGCGCTCCAGTTTCTTGCATCATGTTTATATTACAAGTTCTTGCATCATGTTTAATTTTCAAGTTATCACCTTAAATCTTAAAGATAAAGAAATGGAATTGCATATCATGTTTATAATTCCAAGCTATCACCTTATAAAGATAAGATTAAAATAAGGTTGCATAGCATGGTAATAATTCAAAGATGTCACCTAAATCTCTAAAGCTCAA
The DNA here is from genome assembly GCA_030441495.1 of Dalbergia oliveri. Lineage (NCBI taxonomy): Eukaryota > Viridiplantae > Streptophyta > Magnoliopsida > Fabales > Fabaceae > Dalbergia > Dalbergia oliveri. The sequence goes on from JAMLFY010001656.1 coordinate 9,638, forward strand.
GACTTGCTCCTTTTATCTTAAGTGAAAGATTTAATTATGAACATTCTTTCAAGTTATAATTGGGTCCCATGGTTAATTTAGGCCTAAAGTCCTATGACTTCTTTCAAGTTTAACAAAAGGAATTAGTTCTAAAAGAGTTTTAAAACTTTGTAAGATTTTTATGGGAAGCTAGTAATTTATGTGTACTTAAAATGTGATTTGATGCTTATTAAGAATTTGGTGTCATTGATTGATTCCCTGGTTTGTATGTTATAGTTGTTGTTGCAAACAATGAAAACTTATGCATGAAATAAAGACATATTCTATTCCTGGAAGAAAGTGTATTCCTGTAAGAGTGCAATTTGGAAAGATTCTGGCTAAGGAAAGATTTGGTATTTAAGCGTGTCCATTGTGACCCACCTCTTCCTGGGAATCTCCAGATGCATGATTACAGTTGGTATATATTATTTCGGCATAAGACTATAAATGAGAAATGTTATGATGATTATGAATGAAGAAGAATTGTATTATGATATAACATGCAAAGACTTAAAGGTGACTCAAAATATATGAGAAAATGATCCTTTGGACCCATAACAAAAATATAGGCGGTGAAAAGGTGATTCTTGCTAGCTATTTTCTCAAAAGGGTAGAGACGGAATTTTACTTATCAAAAGGGATAAGTATGTGCTACATGACTAGTAAGGTATGAGCTCATAACCTAGATTACTCCCAAAAGGGTGGAGTATAGGGTGGCCCAGGAAAATGATGATGAAAGTAACTTTAAGTCACCTAAGAAACTAAGTAAATGCATTATGTGAATATGATGTTCTGCTATGCATAGTATTTATGAGATGATGATGAGAAATATGATGATATTCTTCTATGCATAGTATTATGAAATGATGATGAGGAATATGATGTGATTTTATGCATAACTATGTTATTATATATGAAAGGAAAAGTTCATTATAAACATGACATGCTAAGTTTATGATGCATTATAAGACGCATGATTAAGGAAGGAACCTCGTAAAGTATATTTTGAACTTAATAAATCAAA
>JAMLFY010001657.1:0-10650 GCA_030441495.1 Dalbergia oliveri
GAATACAACAATTGACTTTACATGGAGTAAGATTGATCTATATATACAAATACATTTGGTGGGAAAATTGGCTAACTAATCTAAAACTAACTAATAGAAAACAAAATAACTAACTATTATTAATGGATGCTGACACCCTCAAGTAGGCCTGTATAAATTGATGAGGCCTAGCTTGGAAACCATTGAAAAGGACCAAGCTTAGACACTTGGTAAAGATATAGTTTGGTTTGTAGTGGGAATGGATAGGAGGTGGATCACCCTGAGTGTATTTTCTCTTGAACGGATGGCAATCTATTTCTACATGTTTTGTCTTTTCATAGAACCTCTGGATTTGTGGCTATGTGGAGAGCTGATTTGTTATCAGGTAGAATGAAATGGAGGATCCTGAATGAAGAGACTAGTTAAGGTACTTCACCATTAAGCCTCATAGCTTGCTAGAGCTAAAGCTCGATATTCAGCCTCAGCTGAACTTCTGGGAACCACTTGTTACTTTTTGCATTTCCAAGAGATTAAAGCATTTCTTAGGAATAAGCAAATACCAGGAGGCTGATCTTTAGTGTCTGGACATGTACCCAATAGAGTAAGTGAAACTAGTGATTTTGAGGTTGGAGTTAGGAAGAATAACCCCTATGCTAGTACGATTTTGAGGTATCTGAATACTCTATATGCAGCTTATTCATGCTCTACCATGGGCTCATATAGGTATTGACTTAGGCTCTCCTGAAAAGGAAATATCTGGTCTAGTGTTGGTGAAATATACAAGTCTACCAATGAGTCTCCTATATCAAGGGGTATCAGTTTGGAGCTAGATTTTTGTAATTTCAAGGAATGATCAAGGGGAGTGGAAGCTGGTTTTCTGGCAAGGAGTCATGCATCTTGGATTAATTCAGATGCATACTTTCTCTAGAACGGGCAATTCCTTTATTAGATCTAGCTACTTCCATGCCAAGGAAGAATTTTAGGTCCCTTAAGTCTTTGATTTTGAACCTGATATCAGAGTTCTTTTAACAAGATTAATTTCCTTAATGTAATTACCGTGAGGAGTAAATCATCTCATACACGAAGATTTAGTGAACTTGTTGTTAGCCTGTTTTGTGAACATTGAGTAATCTACCATAGATTGCTTGTAACCATACTGTATTAGAACTTCGTCAATTTTGGTTCCATTGGTGGCTGTTTTAGGCCATAAAAAGATCTCTATAGATGACGACTTGGCCAGGTTTTCCTAGGTTGAGGCTAGGAGGAGGCAGCATGTATGCTTCCTCATGCAAGTCCCCATGGAGGAAGGCAGTATTTACATCCAATTGCTTGAGGTGCCATCCTTTTGGCCTAAAGCTAGGACTAACCTGATTGTTGTCATTTTAACCACAGGCTGAATGTTTCCAGTAGTCTAGCCCTTATTTGGGCGAAGCTTTTAGCAACTAACTTGGCTTTGTGTCTTTCAATGGAACCATTTGCTTTGTACTTGACTTTTTACACCCATTGCAGCCTATAGCTCTCTTTCCTTACAGGCAAATAATGATGACCCAAGTTTTGTTCTCCAAGGGCTTTGAACTCATCCTTCATTGCTTTATTCCAACAGTCATGGATTATAGCCTGTTTATATGTTTGGGGTTATCTGTTTAATGTAATGGCTAGGGACAAAGTTTTATAATGGGGGTTGAGTTTCTCATAACAAAGGACATGTGATAGGGGATAAGCGTGTTTGATGAATGTAATCCCAAATTTCGACTAGGCTAGTTGACTCGATGAACTGAGCGATTGATTTACCGACTTGGCGGTTGATCTTGGCCCTATAGTGGAAAAAGGTTAACATTAATGATTTATTGTTGATTAATAACAAATAATGTTAGAATAATCAAGTGTGTCTAGAAAAAAGATGCAAAGAATTAAAAAATACCATTATTTAGTGAAATTCTGAAAATACCCTTACTATGTAAAGGAAATTACCAAACTACCCTTGCCTTATTAGTTAATGACAAAAACCTTATCCTATACATGGAATTACAAGAATACCACTGTCTAATTACAAAAATACCCTTGTCCGGGTTAAAGTAATTACTATAATACCACTACTTTAATAATTACTACAATGCCATTTGCACAAATCCCTAGATTTGTCTTTAAACAAGAATGAATCTAAGCCATTGGATTAAGATGACAATACAATAATTCAATCACATACATCATGCATATTTTTAACCACATACATGCGCATAGACAATTCCATGCTAAAAATTAAAAACACCTATTAAAGCATAAGGTCACATGATGTAAATCTATGATGCATACATGCATTAAAGGTTATAAAATTTCCACTAATCATGCATGCCCAATAACAATATTTTTGTATAAAACATGGAGTCTTCATCCCAAAATTAGACAACATGTTTGCATAAAATATAGAGCATTTTCATCCAAAATTAGGTAACATGTTTGCATAAAATATGAAGCCTTTTCATCCCAAAATTTGCATAAAACATGGAGCATTTTCATCCCAAAATTTGGCCAACATGCTTCCATAAATCATGCAAGCATTCTTTTCTTGTCTTGATCCTTCCACTATAAATACTCTTCAACTCTCTTCCATTAATTCCATTTCCAAGTCACAAAGAGACCTCACCATGCTTTGCAAGAGCTACATCCTCTAACTTTTGTAGAATACATAAACTCTTACTAGTGTTCAAGTCTTAGAAACTCTCTAAGTGTTCTTCTCTCTTATTCTTTCTTTACCATTTCTTTTTATGTTCTTCTCTTTAAAGACTTCTCTTTACTCTCTAAACTTCATTCAAACACTTAAATTTTGAGCCAAACTTTCACTAGCCTTCACAAGAGTTACAATCTTTAACTCATGAAAAATATTTCTTAAGCACTCAGGCTAGAGCCAAGATTCAAGGACGGTCATCCACCCAAGGACTCTTTCTCAAGCTCAAGGAAGAAGAGAATGACTCTTTTTAGACCATACATAAGAGGTAAGGATTTCTTCTTTATTTGTTCAAGCATTGTTGGTTTCTAACCTTGTCCATGGTTGAATGCCTCAAGCTTGTGTTATTGACAAAAGTTTTGAATGGTTGTTTGTGAAATGTATTTTTATGAATCAATGCATTCACTTCTATTCTACATGTTTTTATGATAATAACATGATTATGGATATATGCAATGAATATGATGTATGCTTATGTGATTAATTACATGATGATTTGTGGCATGTTGTGATTATGAATGATTGATTAAGATACATGTTTGATATGTTATATGACAGGGAAGCAAATTGGGGAAATTTATTCCAACGTTATACGGTCGATTTTTCACCAAATTTGTGAACTTAGAAAAATTATGGAATTTTGAGGATGAAATGATGAATGATAAGTTATGATTATATGTTCATATACTGTATCTCTAAATAATATAAACACATGGAAATGATCCTCTTGACTCCCTGAGTTAAAGGTTATGAGAGGTGATCCAATAAAGGTGATAGCTAGACTCAGGAATTAATGGTTATGAAAGGTGATCCTATGCCCCCTAACCCCGCACTCAGGAGTCGGGAATTTGTTATCTATAGGATAAGTGTAGAATAGTAATGACTAGTTAGGTATGAGCTCATAACCTAGAACTCTCAGAGAGAGAGTATTAGGGTGGCCCTATAAAAGAGAACAAGAAAGTTAATTCACCTAAGGGAGTAAAGGGAAAGATTATATTAAAATGAACTATGTTCTTTATGTTATTATAATTCATTCAAGTCTTGTGGTATGTTGCATAAGCATTGACATGCATTTCATAATATGGTATCCTGCATTCATGACATTAAGATTCATGTTAAAAGACACGGGCCTCGGATAATGGTATTTGAAACTTAATAAATAAATCTTCTTAATTGTCCACTATTTTCATAAGGAAACTCAGAAATACATGGGGCGAAGATGATGTCATTTGTTTAGAGGTGAAAGGCCTCCTGAGATTGTTGTACAAGTTTCTCCTTCCTTTCTTTTTCTTTTCCATCTCGTCTTGAAGGCCAATGGCTGACGTTCATAACCTACATTGATGCTCTCACTTGGGAGATGTACTTTGATCCTCCAACCAATCTTATCGTTTTGTGGGTTGTCTCGCTACTTCTGGACCTTGCTCATGTGCTCGGATACCTTCCCCTTTTCTAGGAAGCGTCATTAGTAGGTGTTGATGGTAGACCTCTTGGAACGCTGTGAATATCTCGTTGAAAGAGTCCTTATTTGATGTTTTTGTTAGAGGTTATCTACTCTAGGCATATCCCAATAGGAGTAGTGGGAGGAGATGTTGTAGTTCATATACTTTTTATGTCTTTTAGGATGACTGCACCTAGCCTAACCTCTTGGTGGGTATGATACCCTTTTAGTAGTGTATTTTGGTGCATGGTGATTAATACTTATGCTATAATTATATATGAGGATGTGGTCATATTCATGTGATTGTTGTGCACATATGTGACTCATTTATTTTTCCTTCAATATGTGCAAGACAAATGATGGGTTTTTCTTAGTATGCACGGCTCACGTTTTGTTTAAAAAAAAAAAATTTATCTATAATTTCATTTAAGTATTTCCAAGAGTTTAAATTAAGAACTGGAACAAAGTAATAACTAATAATTAACTTAAATACGTCCTAGGCATGTTGAGTTAAATATTAGTGTTAAATTTTGGTCTAGAGATTCAATTCTCACGGAGCCTGCAGATTGGATTGACTATGCTTCTTGAGCATGATGCGATAGCTATGTCATGTGTAAAGCTTCATTGATAAGATAAGCTATAAGATAGAAATGCATGACCCTTGTATGTACGTGTGTGCCAGGTAATAGCTCACTTTGCATGAAGTATTGAGCATGATCACCTCAGTGTTTGTTGCTATGTGTGCTGGGATCGAATGGCACGACCATGGCAGGGTGGAGGTTCAGAGGAGGCGATAGGAATGGTGAAAGCATGGACCTTCAGGGACATGGCAAGGGCCATGCAGATGATGTTAACGGATGGAGCCCAGGGCAATGCTAGGTCATAGCACTAATGCCTGTAGAGGGTCACGGCATGCCAAACTGAGAAACTTCAGTGAACCGTTCTGGTTTAGAGATCTGAACCCAAACCGCGTGACGATGGATTAAGAGTCTGGAGAAGGTCTTTTCAGTGATCGCTTGCATTGACGACAAGAAGGTGACTTTTGCTACCTACATGCTTGAGGCGGATGTGAAGTTCTGGTGAATTAACATGGGAAGGTTGTTTTAAAGGCCGTTTTAACCCGTGATCAACTAGAATATTTCAAGACTTGTTTCTAATAGAAGTCTTTCCAAGCATCGTGAGGAATGCCAAAATGTGAGATTCATGCAGCTCGTTGGAGGGATGAGCATAGACAATTTACACTGCAAAGTTTAAGAATTCTTAAGTTTCCAGATTTTGGGGAAACGTTAAGATTTCTTGGAAGTATGTTAAATATGAAGCTATCCTGAAGGTGTAACACCCTAATATTTAACCCTAATACGCCTAGGACGTATCAAGACTAATTATTAGTTATTACTTCTCTTAAATTCATTTATAAAATACTTAGGGAAAAAATACGGGTAAATTTTTTTTTGAAATGATTTATATAAAAAGCAAAGTGAGAGCCTTTCGCGTAACATAAACGTGAAGCGAAAGATTCATAAATATACACAGAACATAAACATTAAAGAACACATCCATCATGAAAACATTCCTCATCATATTCATTAATATAGTTTAGTACAATCCTCAGAATATAACAGAAACATAAAGTCTTACCCGTACTAGTGGGCAGAGCTACAATAGATGATATCAAATACATGAAACAACCCCCAAAAGATAAACACCTAACTAGACTCTTCCTCCTCGAGTATGGATGACGCCGAATCCCTCGGTGGTATATATCCGCGAACTGCAAGCTTCCTCGGATGCGTGAAGGCGGAAGGACGGGTGGGGCATCTCAGACGGATGAGGCGCATCTCGGACGTCGTGCTAACCTCCGGTGCGTCGTCTCCTGTCCATCCTAATGCCATGGGTGCAAGTGTCCTGGAACCCTCAGGAGAAGGATGAGAAGGAGGATCCAAATGAAGGGGTCAATATCCGAGCGTCTCGGCGAGGACATCTCGGATTGCACCTGGAGTCCAAGTGGCACGCGTCTCTGGATCTGAGTCGCGTCCTCTCAGAATCATGTCGTCGTCGCCAAAGGGGAAGTGAGGTGAAGTGCTATCTGAAGGTGGAGAGCAAGGCGTCCACATATGCAAAAGCGTACCTCGCAGACCCTTCGAAGTGGTAGCTAAATGGTCGGGGTCATAGTGCAGCTCACACGGTAATCAACAAAATCACGACGCCATCGATGTCTGAAGACGTAACGGAAAGAAACGGAGAGATGAGAGTTCTTTCTAAAGAATCTCATAGGAAGTCCTCTATCCTAGTGTCATCGTTTACGTCCCAGGAACCTTGGGTTTATTATGAAAAGGTTAAGCATGCATTAGTTCATTATGGAGTTTTCGCAAAGGTATTTATCCAAGGTCCATGTCTTTTATAATGATTCTTAATGCATGTATGCAACATAATATTTCATGGATGCATGGCAGCACTTTAGGTAAATCAAACAATAATTCAAACAACATTTGAGTGGCATGAAACTTTTCTTGAACATCTTTCCTTTCTCATACTTGTGACACCAATAATATAGTAACCGCACCCCTTAAACTAGGCTATGAGCTCATACCTTAACTAGTCGTCACTAGTTCTTACTTATCCTCTTGATAAGCGAATCATAAACATAATCATAATCATCATAATCCCGACTCCCAAGTACGGGTAGGGGCCTAAGGATCACCCATCATGGGACTTTTCCTTCTTCGAAACGCATCGACTGGTTAAGACCAACGACTTTGTCGCTTTGGCAGGCTAATGTCTATGCCCTCACGGTTTTACCTTTCCTCAGAGAAGGGAGAAGTACGTCTCGGTGTGTCACCTTAAACATCATATACTTTCATTCTTCGAAACGCATCGACTTGGTTAAGACCACGACTTGTCGCTCGGTATGGCTCGACATCATACCCCCACGGGTTTACTTTCTCCTAGCGGAGGGGAAATGCGTCTCGGCATATAACTTTAAACTTCATTTTTCTCAAAAACTTTCTTTTGTCCCTCAAATTTGACGGAAATTCGGCGGCTTAACAGAGCTACTCTCCGAATTTCCTCAAATTTGAGTCATGCCACATAATTTCATCACATGCATCATTTTCATGGAACTTTCTCATTGCAATAACTTTCTAGTTCACATGAGCATATTCCTCAATTTCATTCATAGCTTTGAAACATTATGCATCTCAAACACAACATTTCATCATATCACCAAATCAAATTATGCACATAAAGTTTCATGCTCAAGGAACTTAACATAACCACATCATCATAAGTGTGCACGAGGTTCATCATCATAATCATCTCTCTCGTCCACCTATCTCATAGTATCTTATGCTTTGACCCTTACGGGCTTTAAACTTGCATTTCGGTCATTCTAATCCTCACTAAGGATTTTTATAACACCTAAGGGATCATTACTTAAAATTCTCACTAAGTTTTAGGCACACTTAAAATTCCAAACAGCATTATGTAGTTTGGGCCGAAAAATATCATATACTTCGGGCTCTAGAATCCGTTCTTGACCCTTTTTAAGATCCGTCTTCGCCTAAGGCTTCATAATCAATCCCTAAACCAATTATGAGAGATTCCTAGGCATGTTTACTAAGTTATAACTTACTTTTCCTCAATTTAGCTTTGCTGGACAGAATCACATTTTGCCATGTCTAAGTGTGCTAGAATTCCTATTTAAGTCCTTATCATCACCTTAAGCTTAGTAATTAATACCTAATCATTTATGAAAGGTTTTTATGCATATCCTACTGATTATGAACCATTTACACTTGAATTAATTATGCTGGAACAGTTTTGCAAATTGTGCATTAAGGTGTTCTAGAATTCTCATTCTTGATCCTTTTAAGTTACTTATTCTTTTCTAACTTCTCTAAATCGATCCTCCCTTCACTCAAACATAATTTTACACATTTTAAACACCTTAGAACAACATTTGTACAGCAGCCAATCATGAAGGGCAGAACCAGAAATCATAAGCCCATAAAATCACATAATCTCATGAATTAAAATGCATACAAGTTGCTAGTTTTCTCTTGGAACAATTTTAGGAACTCAAACTCTTTTAGAAACCAATTTATCTCATTAAAATCATTAAAGTCCAAGCAAGATCAGTAGCTAAATTAATTTTCTCATAAAATAATTTAAAACATATAATCTCATTCATAATGCTCCTTAGGTACTCCTAAGCTTAGAAAAATTTCAAAACATGGCTATGGGCACTTGTGATTAGATGAACTACACCAAACCATCATCATCACCACAAGGCCAAAATGGCTTCATTGAAAAATCAATGTTTCTAAAACTTTACATTGGATACTTGGGCAAGTCTTTGAGCTCTAGACCATTTAGGTGGTGACATAAATTTAAACATGCTATGCAACTCATTTTACTCTTCTTTAGAAAATAAAGTGAGAGCATAAAATAAATATGAGGTGCACTCATTTATTATCTTTAGAGTTTAAGTGATGGCGTAAAATATAAACATGATAGACAAGAAAGTAAACATGAAATGCAAGGTTCAATTCTTATTTTAGTGCTCTAGGCCTCTTGGGTGTTTACCCCAAATCAACAATCAACTTTAAGGTTGAAATAGGTAGGCTTTGAGATTTATTAAGCAATGATGCACATTCTTGTTTTAATCTTTAAGTTGCTTAGTGATAGCTTGAAAATAAACATGCTATGCAAAGCATAAAATAAACATGAATGCAACTCCTTTTTAATCTTAACTAGAGCTCTTACAAGACTTTAAAGGAACATAAAAACCTCAACCCATTATGTATCATAAAGTGAGCTTTAGAGTTCTTAGCATCAAGACACCAAAGAAGTCTTATGTTCTTTGAACACCATCATCAAGCTCAAGGAAACGATTTTTCAAGAGACAACCTTTCAAACAAACATAAAAGGGCTTATTAACATTTTAGCAAACTTTGTCAGAGAGGAAAGGAAAAACCGAAACCATTGAAGAAAAAGAAATAAAACAGGAAAGCTTGGACAAGGAAAAAGGAAAAACAAAACTTAGAGGAATAAAAACTAAAACTTTGAACTAGGAAAAACCAAGAAGGAACCAAATCATAAAGGAAAGGAAATGAAAAGCCAAAACTTTGAACTTGCAAAGAAAAGGAAAAACAAGTTTGTATATGGTCCTAGACCAAGATCCAAGCTTTAGAGGTTTCTCTCATGGCAAACACCAAACTATCTCCATGAGACCTCATCATCAAGCTAAAGATTGGTTTGTAAAATGGCCTCATGGCCGAAAATACAAAGGGAAGAAAAAAGAGTTTGAAACCAAGAGAAAACTAGAAACTTTTCTCAAAAGAAAGTAAGAAAACTTGAAAGAAAACCCCTACCTAAGGAAGTCTTTGAAATGGAAGAAAGAAAGCTTGATTCTTGAAGAGTTTGAGAAGACAAAATCTCCTCTTGGAAGTGATGATGGATTCGGCCAAAGAGGAAGCTCAAGGAAGATGATTTTTCCTTGAGTTTCTAAGCTTGGGAATGGAAAGTTTAAGTGTTTGAGGGATGGTTTAAGGTGAGGTAGTGGTGGTTTATGGTTGTTTGTGGTGGCTTAAGGTGGTGGTGGTGGTTCTTTGAGGAAGGAAGAAAAAGAACTTAGAGGAAGGGAAAATGAGAGAAAGTGTAAGGAAACTCAACTTAGCAAATGATCAAAATGTCCAAGCTTTCCAAGGTGTGGTATTTATAAGGAATGAAATGTTGTGGCTAATTTGGGGGGAGGGTTGGCCGAAATTCTTGGCCTTGAAGGAAGGAAATATCTTCCAAAGCTTGTCTTGGAAGCTTGGTTAAAGTGCTAGCTTAGGTGTAGTCAAATCCTAGCTTTTGCATAGCCTTTTTGGATGAAATTTGAATTCAAAATTTGTGGCTTTTGGGGAAATTCCTAGATTAACAATTTTTAAAATAATTCTTTTGGTCAAAAGTAGTAGACAAATTTCCTTGATTTAAGGAAATTAGAAGAAACACTATTCATTACTTTTGATTAGACATCTTGAATTAAAGAATGTAATTAGAACTTGACTAAGCAATTTTAGTTTCTAATCAACCTTAATAAATCATTTTGACTCTAGATTAATATTCAAAATAAATTAATCTTCGGATAAAGCCTAATATTGCTTAGGTTTGACTGATTGCTTTATTAGGCGCATGTACACTGTTCTAGGGGTAAAACGGTAATTTGTACTAAAACTTCTGGGACCTTCGGGCCCGGCTAAACATCAAATATTACTCTAAAACATCATTCTAAACTTCCTGGAAAATTTGGGCTAAACGGCACCTTTCCCGTGTAAAGCACGCAGGGTATTTGGTCATTTTGAGCCGAAAGTTTAGAAAACGAGATTTTCACCTCGGATATCAAACATAACAGGTACAACCCCCTTCAAACATTGAGTTGACCCATTCGAGAATGGCCATTAGCCCCTCGGATTCAGAGAGAACATCAGGGGTATTTTGGTCATTTGCACTCAGATCAGGAAAA
>JAMLFY010001658.1:0-10568 GCA_030441495.1 Dalbergia oliveri
TTGGGAGCAAAAAGAAGAGTTCTTGGGCTCATTTGAGCACATTTTTAAAAAGAATTGTAATGGAAAATTAGTATCTCTCTCTCCAGGGAATTCGATTGAGACAAATAATGATGTTTTGGAAAGCTCAAGAAGTCCTCTAAAACTTTAATGTTCAGCTCAAAACCAATTCTAAGAGCATCTTGGTGAAAATTGAGTTACAAGATTAAAGGTTGTTGATGTTTTGATGTTGTCCAACTTGACCTCTAATTAGTATTTTTAGATCTGTTAGAGTTTGCAATGTCTATTCTGAGGTGATTTTAATAGCGTTTAAAAGCTATTCAAAGGGCTACAGTCACTATTTTTCATCCGAAGGACAAATTTGATTTTGTCCAACGTCAATGCTAAATGAGTGCTCCAAGCACTCAACAGTGCCTGAAAGAATGATTTTTTATCAACAACGGCTCACTCCTCAACACCAACGTTTGTAGCAGTAGCTCTCATACGATGACGCGAAACAGTTCGTAAATCATTTTTGGGACCACTTTGGCCCATTTTTTAAAGAGCGGTATATAGGAATGTTCCAAGACTTTTTGTAACACCCAAAGGAACAACTACGTTTAAGTTTGCATTTGGATTCTATTAGATGTCACTTATGCTTTGCATTTATTTTCTTTTGAAATTAACCTATAAAAATAGTGGATAATTTTTTTCCTTTTAAATTACTTTCAAAAGCTTAAGCCTGTAGTGAGAATTGAAATACATAGCGCTTACATAGATGCTACTCAAAATTACTTTGCATACTTACTTAATTCAATATAGCAAAATAAAGGACTAAATGTAAAATTACCATTACATAAGCTAAAAGCTAACTACTTAATATATAAGTAAAACAGGACATATATCATAGTGATAAGTTCTTAATAACAATTTAAATTCTACTACTATAAGTATATTCTTCGCATCTATAATATAACTAAATTGGAGTGCTAATTCTTGGAAAGCCTGAAATCTTCACATGATTACCTCCTTCTACAGCTCTGTTGCTTCAAGTGGACTCATCCATCTCCTGTAACGACAACGAAAAGAAAGAAACATAGGAGTGAGAAATACAAGATTTCCCAAGTAAGAGTTCCTACTTGCACTAAACGTGTCATCATTGCCATCCAGTCACTTTGGGTTTATTAAAAAAGGTGGACATATAAATGGTTCAATTACTAAATTTTTGCAAACATAATTAGCCGAAGTGCGTTGCTTTTAACTATTATAACATTAACAGAAATATATATTCAATCATTCATCAATCATGCATCCAAATATATCATATAAAGTCACTAATGGGAAATAATAATTTAGGAGATGCATGTATTTCATGATTACTCATCCTCAACATTTATATTATTTTGGGTACCACACCTTTAAAGATCCTTCTTTGTTATTTGGTACCACACCTCAATTATTAGTATATTTCTGAATTACTCACGGATGAATGCATCAATGCCTTAGACCACCCTAAAAGGTTAATGAGCTCATACCGTGGCCGTCGCCACAACCTTATGGTTTTCTTTCCGTCCAAGTGATCTCAACGTAGGGGGTTAAGCCATGAACTTAGCTCAAATCCACTTTTCTAGTCTATCATTGCTACTTTCAGGCTTTACTTTTATTCTTATTGAGTGAAATCACCAATACCTTGATCCCCTTTTGAGGATTAGTAGTGAGTTTGATCATTTATTATCATTTGAAACATGAATGTATGCACATCATGATGTAATCATTAATAAATCATGGCACAGTCAATCATTTCATCCTCATCATTTCAAATCTCATCACTATATATTCATATCCTTGTATATCACTTCATGCCAAAACAGTAGACATTCATATAAATCTCATAGTAATCAGCAAATAATCTCATATAAGATCTTATATAGATTTCTCATAAACGATTTGTATAAAGTAACCCAAGCTATCAAGTCGAGTCCTTAATATTCCTAAGGGGTCATGGATGTCTTGATTGGTATGTATACATTATGAATGTCTCTTTGTACTCTTTAGCATTCCTTATTTCATTATTGCATTTCAAAATATTATTAGAGGTTCTTTATATATTTTTAGGCTCCCCTATATTTGAAGATTATTGCAACTTAGATCCTTAAAATCTCTCTACAAGACTTGAATCTTCTATTTATAGTTCTAACATCTTTTACAACAAAATTTGTAACTTTCTGTATACTTATTATCTCAGCCTTTTAAATATAGTTCTAGATTCTTAACTCATCAAGATTTCCATTGAGGGTAATTTCATTAAAAACACATTTATAGTTATGTCATAGTACCCTTGTAAAGTTACCCCTTTTCCAAACTCTCTCAGCACATTGTCCCAAAATTTTATTTCTCATTCAATATTTTCATGGTGTCAAATCTTTATGCATAGCATACATGGGTGTGTTCTTATATGTGTTAGCTTTCCAACAGAGTTGAAATCAATCCATTTTCATTTTTCTAGAGTAAGTTACACCTATTTTACTAGTGCAAGGTCAGATTTAGAGTTTCAGTTTTTGGCTTAATTTTAAAAATTTATATCTTTTGCTAGAAAACTCATTTTTAGGTGATTCTTTTTGGAAAGTGTTATTTATTAAGTCTAGTTTGTAGAAAAATATTTTTATTCCCAAAAGCTTCATATTCTGTGAGTTTCATATTTTGAAGTAGCAATTCCAAAAATAGCTAAAAATCAGCACCTATCATTTTCATGTTTGATGTTACTTCCTTAACACAAGGATCATCTACCATGTTTTTAAGCCATATATGAGCATGAAAACATCATAAAAACATTTTTAACAAAGAAAATGCATGCAATAATTCATAAAAATATATTTCACAAACAACCATTCAAAACTCTTATCAATAACACAAGCTTGAGGCATTAACCATGGACAAGGTTAGCCCAACAATGCTTGAATAATTAAGAATTCCTACCTCTTATGTAGGGTCTAAAGAAGTCCTTCTCTTCTTTCTTGAGCTTGAACAAGAGTCCTTAGAGTGGATGGCCCTCCTTGAATCTTGGCTCTAGAACTTGAGTGCTTAAGAAAATATTTCTCTCACTTGAGTTAAAGATTGTAACTCTTGTGAGGGCTAGTGAAGGTTTGGGCTTAGGATTTAAGTGTTTGGAAGAAGTTTAGAGGTGAAGAAAAGTCTTTGAAGAGAAGAACATAAGAAGAAATGGTAGAGAAAGAATAAGAGAAGAACACTTAGAGAGTTTCTAAGACTTGAAGACTAGTAAGAGTGTATGTATTTTACAAGAGTTAGAGGATGTAGCTCTTCCAAAGCATAGTGAAGCCTCTTTGTGACTTGGAAAATGGAATGAATGGAAGAGAGTTTGAAGAGTATTTATAGATGAAGAAAAAGAATGAAGCACTTGCTTGGAGCATGATTTATGCAAACATGTTGGCCAAATTTTGGGATAAGAATGCTCCATGTTTTATGCAAAAATGTTGTTGTTAGACATGCATGGTTAGTAGAAATTTTCTAACCTTTGATGCATGTATGCATCATAGATTTACATCATATAACCTTGTGCTTCAATAAGTGTTTTTAATTTTTAACATAGACTTGTCTATGTGAATGTATGTGGTTAAGAATGTGCATGATGTATGTGATTGAATTATTGTATTATCATCTTAATCCAATGTCTTAGATTCATTCTTGTTTAAAGACAAGTCTAGAGATTTGTGCAAATGACATTGTTGTAATTATTAAAGTAGTGGCATTATAGTAATTATTAAAGTAGTGGCATTATAGTAATTTCTTTAATCAACACAAGGGTATTTTTGTAATTAAACAATGGCAGTGGTATTCTTGTAATTCCAATTATAGAGTAAGGGTATCTTTGTCATTTGTTAATAAAGCAGGGTAGTTTGGTAATTTCCTTTATATCAAGGGTGTTCATAATTTCAATTAAGTGATGGCATTTTTGTATTTCTTTGCATCTTTTTCTAGACACACTTGATTATTCTAACATTATTTGTTATTTTTCATGACATTTATCTAATTTTTATTAGTTTTACTCATTTTGTATCATCAATTAGGATTAATCTTTCAAATCAATTTCTTACTATCTATTTGTTAATGTAATTTCCTAATATTGATTAGGGAATTTAACCTTGTAAGTAAATTGTACTTGTCCAATATGCTTAACTTAGGGTTTATGTCTTAATAGTACTTATCATTGCTTATTGTGTGTTTTCTAACTAGGCTAATGTCATTAATTAACAATAAATCACCAATGTTGACCCTTCATCTATGGGGTCAAGTCGACTGCCTGATTGGTAAATCAATTACTTGAGTTTCATCGAGTTATTAGCCTAGACGAATTTGGGATGTTACACTTTTACCTAGCTTTGGACTCACTTTTAGGCTCATTTTAGTTGCTATTATTCTCTCTCTACATCTCTCTCTTTTCCTCTCTATTCTTCTCTCTCTAGGATTCATTGGTGAAGGTGCTTTGTCTTGGAGATTGTGCCAAGGATTATTGCTATTATTTTCATGTTCTTTTATCTTCATTGTTGTAATCCTCTAAAAATGGAGGAGTAGATTTACTAGTGTAGGGATTTCAATGGATTGGGATGACATTTGAGACCCTTTGTTTATATTGAATGCATTGGTTTTTCTTAATGTTCTTAGAGTTTTATTCCTTTAATTATTGTGGTTATTGTTATAATCTTATTGGAATAACTAAATTGGTGATCGCCGTTTAGGGAAACCCTTTGGACATTAATTGATAGATCTTTATTGGTTTATGTTTGAGGGAGAACATTAGAATTAACTTCCGATTGCAGTTAGACTATAGCAAATGGTTCATTAAATTAATGTGATTTCTAAATAATTGAGATCTCGTTTATTAGTTATTTGTATTGATCAAATTCTAGAGGTTGATTGATCACTAGTAGAATTGCAAGTAATTTATTACTAATAGCCACCAATGGGTTTAATATTTGGTCAATGATAATTAATTTTCAATCCTATAAATACCTTGCACTAGTGTTTTCTTCACTGTTGCTATTATCTCATTACTATTATCTTTTAATTTTAATTGTTTTAAATCTCATTCTTCAAACCTCCTATTTTTCCCAACTAATGTATGAAGTCTCCTTAAGAAACCTAGGTTGTGCCCTTACTATATTTTTGCAACTTAGTATAAAATAAATTTCTAATTTGAGGAGCACGACACTTCGTCAAATTTTGGTGTTGTTGTGAAAACATATAAAACTTAGTTCTTTATTATTATTTTTTTTAATTGCATTTTTTATTTTTTTTATTTTATTTATTTAATTATATTTATTTCTGCCAAAAAAATGAAAAAAAAATTTGTTCCCTTGTATGAGGCGTTAGTCTTCTCTTGAAAATTTGATACCTCTTGATTGTGAAATTGAGAAAACTAAGAAAATCAACAGCCAAATGTCAACAAGCAAAACCATCTGAGCATTCTGATCCTTTATTTAGTGTTTCAAGTAATATATAAAATATGGGAGAATGCCAATATACACTAAGGGAACTCACTTCTCCTGATTTCGCCAGTCACCTCTGGCCATTACTTATCCTAAGCTAGACAATGATTTTGAGCTAAAGGGTATATGGTACATGCTCTACTAAAGTTCTATGGGACTCCTAGAGAGACCCCACGGCATTTAAAAGCTTCATATGGTGTGTTCTTGGCATGAGACCCAATAGGGTAGAGGTGGATGATGTTAAGTTGAGAGCATTCCCCTTCTCTCTCAGGGTGCTCCAGAAATTGGTTCTATAATTTGCCATATGGGATTGTAAATAGCTGGATGGGGATGAAGAGGCTTTTCTTGAGAGGTATTTTCCCACCTAAAGTGGCTTCTATTAGAAAAGAGATCTCTAATAGGAAGAACTGATGAAACTCTTCACTAATATTGGAAGCGCTTCAAACTCCTTTGTGCAAGCCCCTAATCATCATAGGACCAACTTCTTCTAGGACTTTTATAAGGGATTGATACCTCCTGCTAGATGTATGATAGATGCTACTAGTGGAAGGGCACTTCTGAGATAAGACCTCGAGGGAGGCCCGTGCTTTAATTGAGAATATAGCTGCCAATTCTATAATTTGGTTCCAGAGCGGCCCACTACTAAGGCCTTCATGTAGTAAGCCAGCTAAGATAAGATTATTGACCCAAACTTTACAGCAACTTCTGGCCTTATAAAGCAATTAATGGTGAGGCAACCAGGAACTCTAGTGGTTCCTAGGGTCTGTGGCATATGTACTTCAAATGATCATCACACTGATATGTGCCCAAGCATTGCAAGATGACTTAACCACTAGGATAGCGGCAACATGCCCCTTCTGAGTCTACCTCAAAATTGGGCAGGCAATTTCCTATTTGGGAACATATATAACTCTAGCTGGAAGAATCACCCAAATTTGAAGTAGGGTAATAATTCTCAACAATAAGGCTAACCTTCAGCAAAAGTATTGGCACCTCATCAGAGGCAACCGGCCTCCCTACACCTCCATCTTCAGACCTAGTACTATGACTAAGATGATGAAGATGATGATGGAGCAAATGCAGGAAATTAGAAGAAAATTCGCTAGAAGATGAGGTGACACAAATGAAGCAAAACTAGAAGTGAGCAAGCAGGACCTCCGTTACCTTCTCAGACCATGCCCAATCTAAGGGGAAATGTCTATGCTATCACTTTAAGGTTTGGGACAAAAATGCCGAGTGACAAGGCCTATAGATGAAGAAAACAAGAATGGGCGAGAGAAGTTTCTCTTCAGCGTCATAGCACTTAGAAAGTGCTATAGCGGTCAACCAAGGAAGAGTCCAAGATCTAAAGAGCCTTCTATTGAACACCAACACTCCCAGAACCAAAAAATGTTCCATAATTCACTCCATTACTACCATTCCCACAAAGGATCCAACCTAGAAAAGTCTCTCATCATAATTGGATTCTGAAACTTAGCAAAACCTTTAGAAAAGTGTAAGTAAACATACCCCTATTGGATGCAATCAAACAAATTCCCAAGTATGCAAAATTTTTGAAGGATCTATGCACCAATGGAAGAAAGATTAGGGCAGGGAGGATAAGGTGACTATAGAGGTAAATGCTTCCTCCATCATCAAGCTAAGCAACCTGCCAACCAAGTGCAAGGACCAAGGCACATTCTATGTTCTTAGTACCATTGGGAACTAGCATATCACGAGAGCCTTAGTTGACCTTGGAGCTAGCATTAATGTTATGCCCAAATCACTCTACCACTCCTTGCACTTTGGAGAGCTTAAGCTAATCGGGTTGCAAATTCACTGGCCAACTATAGCATCATAAGACCAGAGGGAGTATTGGAAGATGTTCTTGTCCAGGTAAATGATTTAATATTCCTTGCTGATTTTTATGTGCTTGAGATGGAGAATGACACCAATGCTAGCAAGCATATATTAATCTTGGGTAGACCATTTTTGAAAATCTTGAGAACCATGATTAATGTTCATGCTAGCACATTATCCATGGAGTGTGGGGGCATGAAAGTCCAATTTAACTTAATGATGCTATGAAACATCCCCATGAGGAAACTCTGATGTTTGGCATTGATGTCATTGACTCTTTAGTTGATGATGCTTGTGGTAATTTGCTTGTAAGGATAATCCCCTTCTCCATTTTTCTTCCTCCATGGGATATGATGCACCTGTCTTTTAGAATGTCCTAAGTTTAAGATCAGTACACCACAAGCAGCAATCATTGAGTTTCCAAGTGCTCCATGACTAGCCCATGTTGGGTAAGAAGCCCTATGAAGCCAATAGATCTTACAATATGAACCCCAGGCAAGACTAATAGCTGGAAGGCCAAAGTCTAGATGGAATGGACCATTCTTGGTTACCCATGCACACCTCGATGGTGCAATTGAGTTGGAAAATTCTAGGATGACTCGATGTGACATTGAGGACACGATTGATGCACCTCCATGAGAACCCACAGATCTAAGGAATAGTTGGCTTATCTTTGGGTTGAAGCTGCACACCCTCCATGAGGGTCCTGACCATCCAACTTGGGACGTTAAAGCAAAGTGCTGGGTGGCAAACAACCCAGGTGAGGTTTTTCTTTACTTTTCCCTTTTATTTTTTCTGCATTTTATTTATTTTCATTTTAGTTTTTAAGTATTGCATCATATTTATTTTTATTTGCATTTTACATTATCCCTTGGCCTGGCACCTTAGAGGTTACATGCATAGGCTTACACCACATGCACTATATTAACATGCTTGGCATTGACTATTTTGTATTGCATGCTTGGTAGATTTATTGTGTTGTTTGGATTTAGTATATGCACTTTTACCTGTGAGATTTTGAGCCTCTTGATTGGACTATCATATGCCATACTTATTTCTTCATGTGTTTCCCTCTTGGGATTTGCATTCTAGAACTTGCTTAGAGTCTTGTTTGAAAATATGTTTTTCATGTGCATGTTTGAATATGATTGAGGCATTTTTCTTGTGTAGCCACTTGCCCATTTAGCCACCCTTTGCATGTTACCATTGTTTAGCCCTTAAGCCTTATTGCCCATTCTTTTGTTTTAGCACATCCTTAGCCAAAAGTGAAAAACCATGAAAATTCCCACCCTTTAGGCTTAGGAGAGCATTTATGCAATTCTTATATGTGCTTGAGCATAAGTGTGGAGGAAAGCATGAGGACATGCCCCAATTCAAGTGTAGGGAAGGAATAATGTGTACCCAAAATTCAGCAAGTGGTACATAAAAAAAAGAAAACCAAAAGCTGATTGAAAAAAAAAACTGGAAAAGTCTAGGTTAAAGGTGTGCCATAATGCAAAAGAAAGGCTTGTAATTGTGTTAAGTTGGACAAGTGTATCCTTATGCACTTATGCTCTTAGTGTATTTATTTGTCTCCTTTGACTTAAGGTTCATCCCATTGGCCTATATTTTTACCCATCTTCACCTAAGCTCCATTACAATCAAAGGTAAGCCCTCTTGATTTAGTATGCACATGTGTATGACAAAATGGAGAATGAGACTCATAGCAAGCCTTTGGTATTGTATTTTCATTTGAGGTGATTGAGTGTGTATCATAACCCAAACACTTGAGTGAATGAGTGGCAAACATTAACCTGGGGAGGATTTTTGTACTTGATCCATGTATCATATGTTAATTCTATTGTGTGCTATATTCTTGCTCATGCGTTGCTTGTTGCAATTCTATTGATTGTTGGTGTGAAAAACTTATTGTTATGCCTCTAGGTTCATTGGATTGGTGTATTGTGTAACACCCTAAAAAAAATTATTTAAAAATAAATTTGGGATTTATTAGTCATAATTTCAAAAATTCGCAGTTTAGCAACAATGAGGTGCCCATCAGACCTGGCAAAAAAAAAATTTCGGGATTAGGGTGAATAGTAACCTTGCATGCCCCACGGGCCTGTCGGCAGCAGAAACCCTAGACCTGGGTAAATGCAGACATAAAAGAGAGGGTTGAGGTTAGAAATAGTTAGAATGAAATTTATACCTAGATTTAATTTTCGAGTTATGTTTGATTACCTAGGTACAGTGTTTGCCCCTTCGGACTAAGTTTCGATGTGTGGTTTTTGACACCGTACAAGTTACTTGGTGGCCAAGTAACCTTTACCATCCACTTATGTCAAGTGGATGGCAAGGATTAAAACTTGAAAAGCAAGTTTTAATCTTGACCTTTGATTTATTATATTTACTCAAAAACTAATATCTCGTTCGTTTGGTAAAATTTCAATATCCGTTTAACACGAAAAAGCTACTTGCTCCCCAAGTTAAAGTGATCCACTCATCTTGAGCCAAGTGGATGGCCAAGATTCATTATTTGACCAACAAAGCAAATCTTAGCATCCATTTCATTATTTCTTTTTGAAAAAGGAAGAAATACCCATTTTGACTACATTTAATACCAAATAAAGTAAAAGCACCAAACCTTATCACCACCACTCCATCATTTTCGGCCATGAGGCTGAAAACATAGCTCTTCCATTGTTCTTCCTCTCAAACCTCCATTAACAAGCTTCAAGCTTGCAAAACCTTAGCTCAAGTCACTAAAACACCAAGATCCTTTTACAAAACTTGTTTTACTCCTCATAATCTATGAAACTAACCGATTAAATTTCATTTCCTCACCATTTCTCACCTTGATATCTCACTTCCTCACTGCCTAAGGGAGGGTTTGTGTTGATTTGGTGGCCTTGAAGTGAGCAAGATCAATCTTGGAACATCCTTGAAGCCAAGATCCCTAAAAGCCAAAAAAGTAGGGTTTTCTTTGGCCTTTTCTTTCCAAATTTATGCTGAACATTTCTGATTGGTATTGGTCCAAAATTTCTGATTATATTGGTTGATAATATGTTGATATTTATGTATTAATTTTGATGGTGTGGTTGGATGAAGTTAGAAATCACTTTTGTGAAAAGAGATTTTGACATTGCTGCTGGATTTTCATTTTGTCCTTGCAAGGCAGCTAATCACGAATTTTCTGAAGAAATTATGGGTATTTTCATGAGCTATAAAAACATATATGTTGAATTCAACATCCTAGACTAGTTCTAAAAA
>JAMLFY010001659.1:0-10567 GCA_030441495.1 Dalbergia oliveri
TTTCGTGAATGTCCTACATCTAGCGGTTCACCTGCCGTTGTGGATAACATTCCAAATGAGCCTTTAACTCTAGAGACTGTAGAATCCTGAGATCATAGACCTACCTGGTGAAAGTGCTCACAAAATAGAACAACCATAGGACCATAGTTTTGACCTCCATATTTTACCTCAAATAGGACACAAAGGGAGCATACCTTTTCTTTAATTAATTAATTTATTTATTTTGTGTACATAAATTCTTTAACATGCAAGTGTTTATTTTTTTTTATATAATAAAAAACTCACTTTTCTTCGTTGCTACAACAGGTTTGTTAGAGAACCATATCAAAGTCTTGTTGTGAGTATCTAAAAATGGAAGCAAACATGAGACCAAACAATCATGAAGAGAAATTGAAAAAGACTTTGCAACTCAAAACCAAGAAACCTTAAACAGAAAGCCTAGATCCTTGAGTCAGCGTTGAAAGCACCGCAACGTCTTTCTCTCACCAGAAATATGGAAAAATCTTGAGCCTATTAGAAGTGGAAATACAGGTAGAGGCAATCACCATTGGCCCAGGATTATGATCCTCCTCCGATGCTTCACCTTTCAAGATTTTCAGTTGGCACCAACCCTTGAAGAATTTGAACGAATCCTGGGTTACCGCTAGAAGGAGAAAAACCTTACAATTACCAAGGACATTATGCTTCTTTGCACACTATAGCAAATGTCCTAAAGGTAAATGTAAGAAATTTGCATGAAGCCCAGAAATGTAGAAATGGAACAAAGGGATTCACAAGAGATTATTTGGAGAAGCACTTGCAGCTTAGCTCAGCCGAAGATTGGGACACTTTTTCAGATGTGTTGACCCTCACCATTTATGGCAGTCTTGTTTCCCAATATTGACGGTTTCATAGATCTTGCAATTGATGTGTTCCTTGCTAGAAAGTTTCATGGTCACAATCCTTCCCTCTCCCAGATGTCTATTGTTCCTTGGATTTTTGTCATGAGAGGAATGGTAAGAGAATTTTGTGTTGTTTACCAATACTATATGTGTGGGTTACCGCGCATATCTTCCAAAGAAATTACAAGGCATCTTGTCCCCTTGATGATCTAAAAATGCATCGTATCAAGAAGAAAAGTGGGCGAGAATGGCTAAGACCTGGTTAAATTGAATGAAAAGGTGATCCGATGGTACCCTTGGTGGGAAGATGGACAGACCTTGATTTACCAGTGTGAGACTTTCCAAATGTACCCCTTATGGGTACTCGAGGGTGTATAAATTACAATCCAGCATTGGTGTTGCGCCAGCTTGGTTACCCCATGATGGGACCGCCTTCCAAGCCCAATTACTCCATTTGTCCTTTATTACCTAGATTCCCATGACATTGGCCTACTACGGAAGGTCCAATTTGCTTGGAACAATGTCATCCGAAAGGGAAAAGAATTGGGAGCTAGGAGTTGTGCGGTAAAAGAAAATTACCGCCAATGGGTGAAAAGTAGGGCTCAAGAGGTCAAGTTGCCATTCAGAATCTTGACAACAATTATTCCTGACAAGACATCGGCCTTGCATTCTGATGAAAATGAAGAAATCAAAGAAATGAAAGAAAGGTTGGACAAGGCTAAACAAGAAAAGGTACAAGTGGAGTTCAGTTGAAAAACGCTCAGCATGATTATGCAACTTT
Organism: Dalbergia oliveri; assembly: GCA_030441495.1. NCBI lineage: Eukaryota > Viridiplantae > Streptophyta > Magnoliopsida > Fabales > Fabaceae > Dalbergia > Dalbergia oliveri. The sequence continues at coordinate 1,663 of JAMLFY010001659.1, forward strand.
AAAGCGAGAAATTGCTGAAAAAGATCAATTCTAGAAGGGACCAGTAAAAGGCTAAAAATGGGAGGAGCACATGGTAAAGACCAAAGAATGTTTTGAAGCTGCCAATAAAGAACTAAGGCTTCGAAGGCAAGAACGTGATATGGCAATAACTGAAAATCAGCAACTAAAGGAGCTACTTCGAAAGGCCAAGATTGCTGAGAGCGCGCTAGCAGAAAGGAACAAATGAAGCAACAAATAGAAGAAATGAACAAGGAATATCAGAGGGAAGCTGAGGAATTAAATCAACACATGAAAAATGAGATCCTAAGTATCAGCCCTAGGAGAAGAAAAGGAAAAAGTTGCAAATTTGGATCTTGAGGTGCAACACCAAGATCATGTCATTCATGAGTTGAAGATTCGCTTTTCGAACTTAGCAGGGTTGGCTAATGCGGCAATAGAAGACGTTCCAAGACACTTAAAGCTGGCTGAGCAGGAAATCATCCCTTTTGAAACCCCAACTGAAATTAGCAACTTTGTTGGCTATTGTAAGGACTTGATTGGGAGAATGAAGCAAATAATCGCGGAAGACGTTGAAGACACATAAGGGTTTTTGTTGGGTAGCAATGTTGCTGATATTTATGATGTATTTCTTTTTGAATGGTTGTATGAAAAATGATGATTGTGACAAATGATAAATAAAAGAATGTTTGCTTCTTTGCATTGTGTTGGTCTCATGGCAATAGCTATAACTTAGTACCTTTGAACGAGACGTTCTGGAAACAGTTATCATCAAAGATACTCACGTCAAGACCAGATATATTTGCCGCTCTCTAACAAATTGCAATATTTTTATCTTTTCACTAATTCTTTTTCTCTTTTCTTCTTATCATAGAGGTAAAACTGTGTCACAATTGGGCGCCCAAGGAAGGAAGATACCGATCTAACTCGTATTCACAATACCAGAGCTCGGACTAAGATGGCTGGTGGTAATCATGAACCAGGAAATGCTTCTGACCAAGTAAAAAGTTTGAGCATGGAAGTTGATGCAGTGAGAGGGAAATTGAATGAAATGTCAAATAACCAAGCAAAGATGGAAGAAATGATGAGAGCCATGAAGGAGTCCTGGATTTATTAGGAACTAATCCAAAGGAGACATAGTGACTGCGTCAGTGGGTACAACCAAGCACTGCAATGGTAGCCATACGGGAACATCAAATGTGGCTGTAAATGTCACTCAAGGGTGAACGAGGGGATGAAATTCTGAATAACCTTCATGGACAGCCACCACCCACAATGCCATTGGTGATCCCAATTGGGGAAGGCTATCGTCCATTAGAGAACATTCATATTGATGGGCACGGGCATGCTACCCCTTTGGGAGCCACCTCATGTTGTCATTCAAAAACAACCATTTTCATCAGAGAATAGCCGTCCAGAGGTGAATAAAGACAAGTTTAGAGAAGAATGGATGAAGAAGATTCAAGATCAAATTAAGGCCATTCAGGGACCTAGCACCTATGGTTATGTGGAAATTGAGCAACTGTCCTCCTGGAGATCTGATAGTTCCCAAAGACTTCAAGGTTCCTGACTTCTCAAAATATGATGGGACCGGTAATCCTTTGTTCCATTTGAAGAGTTACTGTACTAAAATGGCAATATGGTCCAAAGATGAGAAGTTTCATCAGCTTTTTCCATGAAAGCTTAAGTGGTCCTGCTTTAGAATGGTATATTCAGTTAGACCATTCTAAAATTTCTGTTGGAGAGAATTGGTTGATCAATTCATGAGTCAGGACAAGTTCAACATGGAAATAGCACCCACCGTGAGCAATTAAGCACAATGCAAAGGAAGAAGGAGGAGTCGTTTAAACAATATGCTCAAAGATGGAGAACTTTAGCCTCAGGTGCAACCGCCACTTATCCCTTCTGAAATGTGTTCGTACTTTTTGGGGACCTTAGGATCTCCTTATATTGGGACAATGGCAGGAGTAGCATACAAAGATTTTTCTGAGTAACCGTAGGTGAAAGAATTGAGAATTTGGCCAAAGCTGGAAACTTCCTATGAGCAATGAGGACACGAGAAGAGGATTCCGCCTAGGAAAAAAGAGGCGGAAGTAAGTTATGTGCAAGGTCAGCAATCTTTCATTCCAAGATATACCTCGACACGCCAAGACCCCAAATACCATCCATCTCTCCTTACCCACTATACCAAGTCACTCCAAATGCAAATACAATTCCATACCCCCAACCTCAAGTCAATAACATCCATATACGCCCATACCAACCAGCTCGCCCAACATACACCTACAACCCAACCATACATCCTCAATCACCCAAATACCACAACACCACGGCCTAATACCCAAAACCAAAGTCGTTCTCGATTCCCAAACTTACCACCTTTCCCAAAACTATCCATCTCAAATGCTGATCTTTTTCAACGACTAGTTGATGCTCATCTCATCTGATCCGTGCGTCCATTAGAACCACCATACCCAGCTTGGTATAACCCAAACTTAACTTGCAAATATCATATGGACATAGCAGGACATTCCATCGAGGATTGTGAAGGTTTCACGGAGTGAAGAAGCTAATTGCTTGTGGGAGGCTGGATTTTCAAGAGGAGTCAAAACCAGATATTGTCCATAATCCAATTCCAAATCATGAAGGAGGAGGTCGAGTAAATGCTTTGGAGGTAGAAGAACCACTGATCAAGAAGGTTTTGAATCTTCAAACCCCTATGCAGAAAATTTTTATCGGCTTGAAGGAGGCTGGTTACAATATAACAACACCTACTCTAACAATAAAGGAGAATGAGAAATATGATGAGGAATCAAGTTGTGCATACCATTGTGGAAGTTGGGCATGATATTGAGGACGTTGGGATTTCAAGGTTCATGTACAGGGATTGCTTAACTTGGGTGTTATACAAGCAAAAAAGAAACAAAATGTCTTTGAGGAGGTGAATGTGATCGAGCGTTTTGTACTTCGAGTGCCTCCGCTAATCAGGCGCCAAAGCCAGAAAAGGTAGTGATCACTGAAGAAACCACACCCTTTGTGTATGAGGACACACATGCCGTACCTTGGAATTATGAGACCAAGGTTGAAATGAAAAGTGACATAGGGGAAACCTCAAAAGCTCAAGAAGTGAGGAAGTGACCAGTATCATGGAGGTAAAAGGAATAACAAGAAGTGGAAGGTGTATGGACCCAAGGAGTTGGAAAAAGGGAAATTTGTTGATGAAGGGAACATTGAAAAAGGTTAAGAGTTAGGAAGAAAAGAAAAAGAAGAGGAGGAAGAAGAGTTCCTTAAAATCATGAAACAGAGCGAGTATGATATTTTGGAACAATTAAAGAAGACTCCTGAGATATTCTTCTGTCACTAATCTTGTCCTCTGAATCTCATCAAAAGGCAATATTGAAGGTCCTAAAGGAAGCCTATGTAAAGCCCGACACTTCATTGGAGAACATGATAAGTATGGTGGATCCAGTGAAACGTGTCAATATGATCACATTCTTAGATGAAGAAGTGATATCACGGGCTAACCCACAAGCTCTACATATAACCCTCAAATGCAAAGGCCACATAGTGCCTAGAGTCCTTATTGATGGAGGATCAGGGTTAAATGTATTACCACTGTCCACTTTGAAACAACTATCAATGAGTGTGGATGATATATCACCTCAAGTGATGGTTGTAAAAGCTTTTGATGGAGCTACGAAAAATATTCTAGGTGAGGTGGTGTTGCCACTAGAGATTGGGCCAAGCAAATCACAAGTGTTATTCCAGGTGATGGAGATTGGCTCAGATTATAACATGTTGCTAGGAAGACCATGGAAATGATATTGTGCTTCCCTTCAACCTTGCATCAAAAGGTTAAATATATTGAGAATGGATCAGTTGTCACAATCCATGGAGAAAGGGACATCATTGTATCCAGTCTCACTACCATATGTGGAGAATGTGGAGTCGATCAATAACTTGTGGCATAGCCTGGAGTTGGTGAAGCCCGAATATGAATGCAGTGGGTCCATAATGCAGAATGTTAATCAAATAGTGGCTCATATCATGGCTAAGAATGGATACCTACATGGTAAAGGGTTAGGACCAATTGCAAGGTATTAGAGTACCTATATCGGTCTCAAGAAACCTAATCGATTTGGGTTTGGGATATAATGCACCATTAGAAGAGGAAATGGATGCTATGGCCCTCCAACAGGAGAAACATGAGAAGAAAATAAAACAGATCCCTCACTTGAAGGAAACATTTCCTAGTCCAGCTGAAGTGATTACAGGTGGAAAAGTTCATTCCTTGCTACGTCTCACCATCAACACCTTGGACATGAGACATCTGAAGAGAGCAACAAGATTTATGCTGCCAACAATGATGAAATGCAATGAACGGAAGCTGAACCAGATTGATTGATGTTATTGTTACAAAGTAATTATTTGTGTTGTATCAGTAAAGACTATTTATGCTTTTATTTATGCTACTTGAAGACATCATAAATAAACTTGTGTGTTTATTCAGCATATTTCTATTCCCGCTCTTTTATATTTCTTGGTGTCTTTCATTCTCCTTGTTTCAATCCTCTATTTGCTTTCTCTTTATCATCATTTTTAGCTCATTAATTTTTATTTTTCTTATTTTATTTTGCATTTTTCCACTATTTTTGGCCTTCCAACCCACCACAATTGCTTTCCAGGAATCTAAATGCTATAGAAATTTTGCCTCATGAAAGGGAATTTGAAAACTCGTCAATTGGTCTCTTGCTGCAATTGATTGTGATAGCCATGAATCTGATGAAGATCAAGAAATTGTTGGGCAATTTTTCAGACTAGGAACATACAGAAAAGGGATTTGACTTAGACAATGAGGTGATCGAGTTGATTAACATGGGCACTGAAGAAGAAAAGGAGCTGAAAATAGTGGAAAATCCAGGAACGCTAGAAATGATTGCATTGTTTAAAGAATACCTGGATGTCTTGCGTGGTCCTACCATGATATGCGGGCTTGATCAGAAATAGCTTCACATAAGATTCCTTTATATGCGGAAGCTGAACCAAAAAAGCAAAAGTTGAGAAGGATGCGGCCTGAAATGTCATTGAAAATAAAAGAGGAGGTGACTAAACTAGAACCGGATTTTTGGAGGTGTCAAGACACACTGACTGGGTGGCTAACATTGTGCCCGTGCCTAAAAAGGATGGAAAAGTTAGAATGTGCGTGGATTATCGGATCTAAACAAAGCTAGTCCAAAAGACGATTTTCCACTCCCTCACATTGATGTCCTAGTCGATACACTGGAAATCACCGCTTTTCATTTATGGATGGGTACTCAGGGTATAATCAGATTCTATGGACGTTCACGACAAAGGAAAAACTACTTTCATAACGCCGTGGGGAACATTCTGCTACAGTCATGCCATTCGGATTGAAAAATGGTGCCACCTACCAACGTGCCATGGTTGCATTATTCCATGACATGATGCATAAAGAGATTGAAGTGTATGTGGATGACATGGTCGCAAGTCTAAAGAGGAGAAAGTCATGTAACAGTTCTACAAAAGTTGTTTGAAAGGCTCAAAAAATATAGCTCGGCTTACCCGAATAAATGTGTCTTTGGAGCATCTAGGGAAATTACTCGGATTCATTGCAAGAGAGGGATAAAGGTAGATCCAGACAAAGTAAAGGCGATACATGAGATGCCTCCCCGAACCGAAAAGGAAGTGAGAAGTTTTCTTGGGAGGCTCAACTACATTGCTAGATTCATTGCCAATTTGACTAGCACTTGTGACCGATAAAGCTGTTACGAAAACATCAACCTGGAGAATGGAATGAAGAATGCCAAGAAGCCTTTGACAAAATAAAGGCTTATTTAATAAAACCTCCAGTTTTGACCCCACCTATACCAGGTCGTCCTCTAATATTGTACCTCAAGTGTTGCCCACGTCACTTGGGGCAATGTTGGAACAATATGATGAGTATGGAAAGAAGGAACAAGCTATTTATTATCTAGCAAGAAGTTTAATGACTGTGAATCCACTATTTGGCAATTGAGAAGACATGTTGTGCATTAGCATGGGCCTCTAAAAGGCTAAGCAATACATGTTATACTACACTACTTGGTTAATCTCTCAATGGATCCATTGAGATACATATTTGATAGTCCCCATGTGTCATTGAGAATGTCAAAGTGGCAAGTGATACTGTTAGAATTTGATATCAAGTATGTGACTCAAAAGTCTGTCAAGGGAGGTGCAATTGATCACCTAGCTGAAAACCCTTTGGAGGATGGACAACCCACCACGGCTGAGTTTCCTGATAATGAGGTATTGGTGGTGAAAAAGAAGATGTAGAAGAGGAGAATACATGGAAGATGTACTTTGATGGGGCTATCAACATGAATGGATGTGGAGTAGGAGCTGCGTAGTATCACCAACTGGAAAACCCCAGTCTCCATCAAATTAGATTTTGAATGTACCAACAACATTGCAGAGTATGAAGCATGTGCAAATGGTTTGCAAGTGGCAATTGACTTGGGAATCAAAGAACTAAAAGTCTTTGGAGATTCGGCACTCATAATCTACCAAGTTAATGGACAATGGCGTACAAAGGATCCCAAATTGGTACCTTATCAAAAGCACTTGTCTCGACTAATTGAGCACTTTGATGATATATCATTTTCTCACTTAACTCGAGACAAGAACCAATATGCGGATGCATTGGCAACTTTAGCTGTAATGACTAAATTGGAAGTCCACACCAATGTCCAACCTATCCATGTAGAGGTACAAGATGAACCAGTACCTGTGGTAATGTAAGAGAGAACAGACGGTCAACCATGGTATCATGATATCAAGCAGGATATTCAAAAGGGAGAATACCCAAGCTGGGCAAATGAGATAAGCAAGAAGACAATCCGACGACTGGCTATGTCCTTTTTCCTGAATGGGAAGTCCTTTACAAGAGGAATCATGACACCACTCTCCTTAGATGTGTAGATGCTCATGAAGCTCGAATAATCATGACTGAAGTCCATGAAGGAATTTGTGGAACTCATGCCAATGGACACATGATGGCACGCAAAATCCTAAGAAGTGGTTATTACTGGTCCACCATGGAGAATGACTGTATCAATCATGTTCGAAGTGCCACAAATGCCAAATATATGCGACCGAATCAATGCTCCTCCAGTTCCATTACACAACATGGTATCTCCCTGGCCTTTCTCGATGTGGGGCATGGATGTGATCGGCTCAATTAATCCCAAAGCATCCAATGGTCATCGTTTCATTTTGGTGGCAATAGACTATTTCACTAAGTGGGTGGAAGCTTCCATATGCCAGCATCACAGAAGGTGTTTCTTAGATTCATCAAGAAGGACATTATCTGGAGATATGGAATTCCAAAGAATCATCACAGACAATGCTCCTAATCTCAATGGTGCCGAAGTTCAGAAATTTTCAAGACTTTCAAAATCAAGCACCACAACTGGCTCCCAGACCTCAGATGAATGGCGCGGTTGAGGCTGCAAATAAGAACATCAAGAAAATCATCGCCAAAATGGTTGTGAACTACAAGGATTGGCATGAGATGCTACCATATGCTTTACATGCATATCGTACCAATATACGATCGAGCACAGGGATGACTCCCTTCTCATTGGTATATGGAACAGAAGCCTATCCCCCATAGAAGTGGAAATCCGTCATTAAGGGTTCTAATGGAGGCTGAGCTGGAAGAATCTGAATGGATGAAGGCTCAATGTGAACAGTTGAACATGATAGAAGAAAGAAGATTGGCAGCTATTTGTCATGGCCAATTGTACCAAAGTAGGATGGCCAAAGCTTTTAACAAGAAAGTTCGTCCTAGAGATTTTTATCGGGAGATTTGGTTCTGAAGTTCTCCAGGAGGACGCACAGGGAAAATGGGCTCGAGTTATGAGGGTCCTTACATTGTCAAACAAGCGCTCTCAGGTGGGGCATTGATTTTGCAAAACATGGATGGACAAGAATTGCCTAAACCAATCAACACTGATGCAGTCAAAAGGTTTTATGCTTGAAAAGATGCTAAAAAAAAAGAGAAAAAACCCGTTAGGTTGAAAACTCAAAGAGCGCCTAAGCAAAAATTAGGGCAAAACAAAAAAAGAAGCTCGTTAGGTCGAAAACTCGAAAGACGGCCTAAGCAAAAGTTAGAGCAAAGCATCATCTCAAGCAATCTACATGGGGCAATTTTGGTGATAAGTTCATCCTCTGAGCAAAGCAGGGGCAAGGAATGAAGTTGGGGAAAGGAAGAGGAAAGGTTGAAGGAATTTAAACAAATGGTTATAGCATCCAATTTGCTGCGAAAAATCAATTGAATGAGCCACAAAGAACCCAAACTTGGCAAAATTTTCATGTCTTTCACAATCCTATCTTTCATTTTTGTGGTTGTCTCTTTCCAAATATTTTGTCATCCAATACACCAAGCAATAAATATGTCCATTCAGTTAATTCTTCCACTTTCTCTTTGAATGCATGTTTATTTATGATGTCTCAAATAGGATATATTTAAGTTTAAATTATACAACCTAACAATGTTTATAGCAATACATCAATGACTAGCATCACACCAAGAGAATTCAGAAGCTTCAATTAAGCTTGCGAAAGCAATCATCATCCTTTAAAAGGAAAAGAAAAAGAAGAAAGAATGGAAAGAAGTGGGTAAAGTTAGAAGAAAGAAAGCTTTATTTGTGCCAGAAAGTCAGCTTAAGAATTACGAGTTTGATCGGTTAAAGTCTTCCTCGAGGCTTGCTTGATTTGGATACAGTTAGTTCTTCAAGAATGTGTTGAAATAAACTAAGTGAGTGATAAATTCATGACTTTTGCATATAACAAAAAACAAAAAAGAGCAGTGCAAATCATTGTTTTCGTGCAATTTACTTTCCAG
>JAMLFY010001660.1:0-10528 GCA_030441495.1 Dalbergia oliveri
TGTAACACCCTAATAATTAACCCAATACACCTAGGCAGTTATGATTAATTACTAGACTTTACTCTTTGCTTCAGTTCCTTAATCATGCTTTGAAAATACTTAGTGAAATTACGAGCCATTTTTTTTTTAAACATAATTGAAAACGTGAGCCGCGCTTAACGTGAATGATTTAGCAAAATTTAAAAGACACATAGGAATTTACAAACATCACATCATAATATATTGGCTCCATCATCCAGCATCCATAATTACATATCATATAGATATTTTGCCTACCAACGAGAATAAGACTAAGTGTAGGCAATCTAATAAAACATAAATAATATATGGATGGAAGGACATCCATTAATGGCACCTAGTAATAACACTCCAGGGATAGGGATAGATATCTGAAATATACGAGTGAAACTCAGGATTCAAGTTCAACTACCCGGTGACAGCCTCAATGTGATTCACGAACGCTTCCTTCTGTTTTCTTGAAGACGAGATGGAAAGAAAAAGAGAGTGAGAAACTTATAAAAAGAATCTCAGTAGGGTACTCACCTCATGATGCATTGTGTCATCATCATCGTCCCCAGGAACCTCGGGTTATTATGAAATAGTGAGCATGCTAAGATTGATTTATTAAGTTCGAAAATATACTTTCCGAGGTTCGTCGGTTTTAATCATGCGTCTTATAATGCATCATAAACTTAGCATGTCATGTTTATAATGAACTTTTCCTTTCATATATAATAACATAGTTATGCATAAAATCACATCATATTCCTCATCATCATTTCATAATACTATGCATAGCAGAATATCATATTTCTCATCATCATCTCATAAATACTATGCATAGCAGAACATCATATTCACATAATGCATTTACTTAGTTTCTTAGGTGACTTAAAGTTACTTTCATCATCATTTTCCTGGGCCACCCTATACTTCACCCTTTTGGGAGTAATCTAGGTTATGAGCTCATACCTTGCTAGTCGTCACTGCACATACTTATCCCTTTTGATAAGTAAAAACCTGCCTTACCCTTTTGAGAGAGGACTAGGGGGCAAGAATCACCTTTTCACCGCCTATAGTTTGATTGGGTCCAAAGGATCATTTTCTCATATATTTTGAGTCACCTTTAAGTCTTTGCATGTTATATCATAATACAATTCTTCATTCATAATCATCATAACATTTTCTCATTTATAGTCTTATGCCGAAATAATATATACCAACTGTAATCATGCATCTGGGAGATTCCAGGAAGAGGTGGGTCACAATGGACACGCTTAAATACCAAATCTTTCCTTAGCCAGAATCTTTCCAATTGCACTCTTACAGGAATACACTTTCTTAGGTAATAGAATATGTCTTTATTTCATGCATAAGTTTTCATTGTTTGCAACAACAACTATAACATACAAACCAGGGAATCAATCAATGACACCAAATTCTTAATAAGCATCAAATCACATTTTAAGTACACATAAATTACTAGCTTCCCATAAAATTCTTACAAAGTTTTAAAACTCTTTTAGAACTAATTCCTTTTGTTAAACTTGAAAGAAGTCATAGGACTTTAGGCCTAACTTAACCATGGGACCGATTTATAACTTGAAAGAATGTTCATAATTAAATATTTCACTTAAGATAAAAGGAGCAAGTCTTGAGCTTTAGAGATTTAGGTGACATCTTTGAATTATTACCATGCTATGCAACCTTATTTTAATCTTATCTTTATAAGGTGATAGCTTGGAATTATAAACATGATATGCAATTCCATTTCTTTATCTTTAAGATTTAAGGTGATAACTTGAAAATTAAACATGATGCAAGAACTTGTAATATAAACATGATGCAAGAAACTGAGCGGCGACCGCATAGGACCAGTAGAGGGAGAAGATCTTAAGCAAGGGAGCGCCGAGTCCATAGGACCGGTGAGGGATGAGAATTACATTTTTTTAAGCTCCAATTCTCAAGACTTCTTAAAGAATAAATTCTTTAACTCCAATTATCTCATTTCTTTGCTTATGATTCATAAGCAAGTCTTTGAGCTCTAGGATTTTTAGGTGATGACATAAAATAAACATGCCATGCATTGACTCTTTTAGCCATTATAAAATAAAGTGAGAGCATAAAATAAACATGAGATGCAACTTCTTTATTATCTTTAGAGATTAAGTGACAACTTGAAATTTAAACATGAAATGCAAGCTTGGAAATTTAAACATGAATATGCAAGTTCATTTATTCATTCTTGAGAATTTAGTGATGACATAGAAAATAAACATGGTTATGCAAGGCATAAACTTAAACATGGATGCAAGTTCATTTTATTTCTTTACTAGAGCTCCTCCAAGACTTTAGAGAAATATAAATTCAACCCAATATATCTTAGCAAGACAAAGTGAAAAATACATCTTTCAAGTTCTAAACTCAAGATCATAAAAACATCATAAAAATATTATTCTTTAAAGTTTTGCATCAAGTGGAACTTTCAAGCTTTAGAGGCCTAACTTGTGATGGATTCACAACCCACCCTCAAGGTCCTCATCATCAAGCCATCATCTTAGTCCCACCTAGGCCATATGGCTGAATTGTTCAAAGAAAAGGAAGAAGAAAACCAAATGGAAAAACTAGAGAAAATCCATGAAATCATCATTTTGAACCAAGAACAACACTTAGCAAAGCATAGAAATAAACTTAAAAACAACTCCCTACCTAATCTGATTTGAAGGAAAGGAAGAGAACTTGGTTTCCTTGAGTGAAATGAAAGAAAATATTCTTGAAAACTTGAAGAAAGAATTCAGCCAAGAGGAGGAGGAAATGAGAGCTTTTGGTGCTCCTAAAACTAGAATTTGTGTAAGTTATGAACTAAGCATCTAAACTATCTTCAAGCATGCCTATTTATAGAGATTTTGCAGCTCATAAATGGACAAAGGAAGGAAAGAAATCTGACCAAAAATTAGAGAAAAAATAAGGAAGAAAAATCATTTTGTTTGGTGGCTTAAAACATGGAATCATGTTTCCATGTTTTCATGATTCTTTGTTTTCATTCTTTGGATTTTTGTGTAATAATTTTCTGACTTATTACTCAATAATTTCGTGCATTACAGCCTTGTGGAAGAGGATTTTGTGTGTTCCATGTATTTTTTAGGTGTAGGCAAGGTATTCATGCAATTTAGAGAATTTACGGTTAAGGGTTTAAGTGAATTACTAAGCAATTTGGGTGTTTTAAGCAATTTTAGGTTCTAATCAATCTAAATAAATAATTTTGACTCTAGATTAGTAATTAGAATTTAATAAGCTTTAATTTGAGCCTAATATTGCTTAGGTTTCGTTAACGAATCAAAAATCTCAAAATTTGTAAAACTGCACAAAGAGCAGGGGCAAAACGGTCATTTTACTTAAAAATTGCCCGAGACCACTCGAGCTTAACCAATGGTTAATCATGGCTTAAAAACACCTTTTAACACATTTTAGTGAGGTTCGGGCTCATTCGGCACGCAAATTTGAGTTAAAGGTAAGGGCGTTTTGGTCATTTCGCGTCGAAGCTCAAAATTAGGATTTTTCTCCTCTATTAACACACATAACACAAACAATCCCTTATTAACATCAAAACATCCCCTTGAGGATGGGTGGGGCCCACGATCCTCATTTTCTGAGTAAAATAACCTCAGGGCATTTTGGTCATTTTACACGTACAGAAATTCGGGGTTTGCAATACTTGCACGAATTGCTCCTAACTTCTCTTCTAACGTTATATTCCTTTATTAAGGATTGTTTGGTCTCAAATTTTATATAATATTTACCTACGGAATTCGGTAATTCCTAATGATAGTAAAAATTCCAAGTAAAAATTGGGGCGTTACATTACTCCCCTCCTTAAAAAGAATTTCGCCCTCGAAATTCGTTACCTAAGAATAGCTCTGGATCCTGTGCTTGCATCTATTCTCCAGCTCCCATGTAACTTCTTCGGTTTCATCTTGTCCCCATGCTACTTTGACTGGGGTACAACCTTGTTCCTTAACTGCTTAACTCCTCGGTCAACGATTCTCGTGGGTGGTAAGTTAAACGTTAGGTCATCTCTTAATTGTACATGTTCTGGCTCTAGTACATGACTTGGGTCAGAATGATATTTCCTTAACTGGGAGACATGGAAAACATCATGAAGGTTGGACAGACTCGGGGGTAGGGCTATACGGTAGGCTCCAGATCCTATTTTGCTAAGGATTTCAAATGGACCAAGAAATCTGGGGCTCAATTTCTTTACTTTCATTGCTCGGCCTATGCCTGTGGTGGGGGTGATTCTTAGGAACACATGGTCCCTTTCTTGAAAATCTAGCGGTTTTCGCTTGTCCGCATAGTTTTCCTGCGACTTAGACGAGTGAGAATCTTATCCCTAATCTTCTTGATTTGTTCGTCGTTTCCCTCACAATATCCGGTCCAAGTAGACTTTGCTCTCGGGCTCATACCAACATAGAGGTGATTGACACTTCCGTCCATAGAGGGCCTCGTATGGTGCCATACCGATACTTGCATGATAACTGTTGTTATATGCAAATTGAATAATCAAGGTACTTATCCCAACTTCTCTTTGATCTAAAACACAAGCCCTCAACATGTCCTCCAAAGTTTGGATAGTTCTTTCAATTGACCGTCCAATTGGGGTAAAGCCGTGTCTCAAACAACTTTGAACCAAACGCCTTCTGAAAGGCTCCCCAAAACCGTGACGTGAATCGCGGATCTCGATCCGAGATTATCGTCGACGGTACTCCATGTAACCTTACTATCTCCTGAATATATAACTGTGCTAACCTATCCAAGGAATAAGTCACCTTAATAGGTAAAAAGTGGGTGACTTCATCCGATCCACTATTACCCAAATGGCGTCATGATTCGCTTGGGTCCTCGAGTCCAATTACAAAATCCATGGAGATACTCCCACTTCCACTCGGGGATTGATAGGGGTTGCAACATTCCAGAGGGTCTTTGGTGCTCAATCTTCACCTTTTGACATACCAAGCATTTATTCACCCATGTGCACACATCCTTCAATCCAGGCCACCAGAACATCTTCCTCAAATCTTGATACATCTTGGTGGCACCAGGATGGAGGGTGAAATGACTCTTATGGGCTTCCTCCAAAATATCCTTTCGGAGGTCACCACTAGCAGGTACACATATACGACCTTCAAACCTCCATAAACTATCATTCCCTTGGGTAAAACCTTTCAACTTATCGCTCTTTCCGCCTCTAAGGTCTCTTGAAATTCTGTATCTTTCCTTTGGGCTTGAGCAATTCTTTCCTTGAATTCACTTGTCACACTAAGGTGACAAGCTCTTATGCCCTTAGTGGTCAAGGTCATTCCTAGGTTGAGGTCTCTAAATTGCTCAATTAACTCAATCTCTTTCACCATCAAACGGGACACTTGTAAGGATTTCCTACTTAGGGCATCAGCTACAACATTAGCTTTACCTGGATGATAGTTTAACAAAATCATAATCTTTTAAAAACTCCATCCACCTTCTTTGCCTCATGTTTAGCTCTTTTTGATCAAAGAGATATTTCAAACTCTTGTGATCAGAAAACACCTCAAACCTCACTCGTATAAATGGTGTCTCCAAATCTTTAGAGCAAACACGACAGCGGCTAACTCAAGGTCATGGGTGGGGTAATTTGCCTCATGTGGCTTGAGTTGCCTCGATGCATAGGCCACCACTTGCCTATCCTGCATCAGTACACAACCCAAACCCTTCCTCGAAGCATCAAGGACACTTCGAAAGGCACATTGGGTCGGGTAACACTAAAACGGGGTTGAGGTTAGCTTGTGTTTCAGCTCTTGAAAGCTCTTTTCACACTCCGGGTCCATGAAAAAGAGGTGTTTTTCCTAGTTAGCTTAGTCAGAGGAAGGGAAATCTGGGAAAATCCCTTGATAAACCGACGGTAATAACCAGCTAAACCTAAGAAGCTCCTTACTTCAGTTACCGTGGTTGGTCTTTCCAGTTTACAACCGTTTCCACCTTACTAGGATCTACAGCAATTCCTTTCTTAGATACTACATGCCCTAAAAATTTCACCTCATCCAACCAGAATTCACACTTAGAAAGCTTGGCATATAGTTTCTTTTCCTTCAGGATTTCCAGGACTATAGTTAGGTGGCGTTCATGCTCCTCGTGGGTCTTAGAGTAGATGAGAATGTCATCTATAAAGACAACCACTGATCTAAATAGGTCTAAAGATCCTATTCATGTAATCCATAAAAATCCTGGAGCATTGGTTAATCCAAAGGACATTACTCCAAACTCAAATGGCCGTATCGGACGAAAGGCCGTTTTTGGTATATCTTCATCTCTCACCCTAATCGGTGGTAACCTGACCTCAAATCAATCTTAGAAAACACTTGTGCCCTTTAAGCTGATCAAGTCATCTATCCTAGGCAAAGGGTATTTGTTCTTCACTGTCACTTTATTCAATTGCCTATAGTCAACACACATCCTCATACTCCCATCCTTTTTCTTCACAAACAACACAGGGGCTCCCCAAGGTGACGCACTAGGTCTAACAAACTTTTTCTCCAATAAATCCTCCAATTGAGCTTTCAACTCTCAACTCTAATGGGGACATCCTGATGGGGCTATGGATATGGGACCTGCACCTAAGCAATTCTATGGAAAACTCTATCTCTCTCTGGGGAAACTCTGGTATCTCATCTAAATACTTCGGGATAATTTCTTACTATCGGTATCTCATCGATACTTTGCTCAAAGTCTACATCACTAGGGCTAAGAAAATATAACCTTTACTCTCACCCTTACCACATCCATTTCTCATGTTATGTAAAGACTTATGGGTTTCTTAGGTCTAATGGGAACAGGAAGAAAAGTAATGGTTTTCTCATAGCTTAACAGTACACGGTTGGCTTCAAGCCAATCCATGCCAAGAATCACATCTAAACCTTGCATGGGTAAGCAAATGAGATCTAAAACAAATGATCTATTCTCAATAACAAAATGGCAATCTAAACAACATTTACAAGTCCTAACGGGTTTTCCAGGAGGGTAGAAACAATAAGGTCAAAAGGAAGCTCAGTTATATGCAAGTTAAGGGTTTTAACACACGAGTGGGAGATAAAAGAATGGGAAGCGCAGAATCATACAGTACAATTAAGTTTCTACCATACATATTACACTTACCTTCCACGAGATTTCGTGACTTTGTCGTTTCTTCAACATTAACCCTGAATACCCTTCCTTGGTATTCTGGCTTGGGATTGGGGGTTGGCGGGTTCCTTCCTGCATTCTGGAGTAATGACCTGTTTCACAGGTAGCACACGTTTGTTCCCTCGACATGGCATGCTCCCATGATTCTTGCCGCACTTGGGACATTCCATGGATGGCACGGGTCGTGGAGGTGCTGGACCTCTTTGTGGTGCTTTCCCTTTATTGTTATTATTGTTGTTGTTGCGATTGTTGGGATTATTATAGCGGTTGTTGTTGTTGTTCGGTCTTCCTTGATGAAAGTTCCTTTGTGGCACTTGTGATCTTGATTGATGTGGAAATGGAGGTCGATTTTGCCTCTTGAACTTTTGACCTTGAGGTGTCAGCTTTTTGATGATATTCTAGACTTTGAAGTACCCAGCTTCTCCGCCCTTCTTCAATGATGCGGCATTTGTTGACTAAGGTAGAGAAATCCCTAATTTCCAAGTGCGCAACCTCCACATTAAGTTCTGCCTTTAACCCTGACTCGTATTTAATGCATTTCCAATACTCATCAGGGTTACCTTGGTACATCCTTGAGAACTTAATGAGTTCCTCAAATCTGCAGTATACTGAGCCACATTCATATTCCCCTGGACAAGTTGCATGAATTCAATGTCCTTAGCATTTCTAACCGACTCCGGAAAGTACTTCTCGTAAAAATGGACCTTGAATAATTCCCAATCAATGTCCACTTCGGTTGCCTCCAGGAGTCTTCGAACACCAGTCCACCAGAAGCCGGCATCACCCTCAAGCATGTGGGTGGCAAAAGTGACCTTCGCTCCTCGGAACATGGAACTACAGCAAAGACCTTCTCAATATTCCGAATCCATTCATCTGCTACATTAGGATTCAGGGTCCCCTTGAAAACAGGTGGATTCGCCTTACGAAATTCCCCAAACGAGCATGTTCGGGAATTTCATGTCCTTGATTTATATTAGCTTGACGTTCTGATCCATCCGTTCCATCATCATTCTCATGGTCCTTGCTACGTCGCGAAGTGCTTCAGCGGTCTCATTATCTTGGTTATTCTGCGCGCTCCAGTCGTTGTCGTCGTGCCATTGGTCCCTATACACACAAAACAGCAACACTGAGGTGATCAAGCCCAATATTCCATGCAAAGTGAGCAAGTTACCATGGCACTTTCAACATACAGGAGTCATGTATTTCTAATCCTCAAGCTCATCCTAATGATAAACATCTACACATGACATTACTAACGTATTATGCTTTAGAAGCATAGTCAGTCCAATCCTCAGGCTCGTGAGAAGAAACCTTGATACCAAAATGTAACACCCTAATAATTAACCCAATACACCTAGGAGGATGATTAATTACTAGACTTTACTCTTTGCTTCAGTTCCTTAATCATGCTTTGAAAATACTTAGTGAAATTACGAGCCATTTTTTTTTAAACATAATTGAAAACGTGAGCCGCTTAACGTGAATGATTTAGCAAAATTTAAAAGACACATAGGAATTTACAAACATCACATCATAATATATTGGCTCCATCATAAGCATCCATAATTACATATCATATAGATATTTTGCCTACCAACAGAATAAGACTAAGTGTAGGCAATCTAATAAAACATAAATAATATATGGATGGAAGGACATCCATTAATGGCACCTAGTAATAACACTCCAGGGATAGGGATAGATATCTGAAATATACGAGTGAAACTAGCAGGATTCAAGTTCAGTCCCTGAGCCTCAATGTGATTCACGAACGCTTCCTTCCTTTCTGAAGACGAGATGGAAAGAAAAATAGAGGGAGTGAGAAACTTATAAAAAATCTCAGTAGGGTACTCACCTCATGATGCATTGTGTCATCATCATCGTCCCCAGGAACCTCGGGTTATTATGAAATAGTGAGCATGCTAAGATTGATTTATTAAGTTCGAAAATATACTTTACCGAGGTTCGTCGGTTTTAATCATGCGTCTTATAATGCATCATAAACTTAGCATGTCATGTTTATAATGAACTTTTCCTTTCATATATAATAACATAGTTATGCATAAAATCACATCATATTCCTCATCATCATTTCATAATACTATGCATAGCAGAATATCATATTTCTCATCATCATCTCATAAATACTATGCATAGCAGAACATCATATTCACATAATGCATTTACTTAGTTTCTTAGGTGACTTAAAGTTACTTTCATCATCATTTTCCTGGGCCACCCTATACTCCACCCTTTTGGGAGTAATCTAGGTTATGAGCTCATACCTTGCTAGTCGTCACCAGCACATACTTATCCCTTTTGATAAGTAAAAATTCCCTCTACCCTTTTGAGAGAACAGACTAGGGGCAAGAATCACCTTTTCACCGCCTATAGTTTGATGGGTCCAAAGGATCATTTTCTCATATATTTTGAGTCACCTTTAAGTCTTTGCATGTTATATCATAATACAATTCTTCATTCATAATCATCATAACATTTTCTCATTTATAGTCTTATGCCGAAATAATATATACCAACTGTAATCATGCATCTGGAGATTCCCAGGAAGAGGTGGGTCACAATGGACACGCTTAAATACCAAATCTTTCCTTAGCCAGAATCTTTCCAAATTGCACTCTTAAGTAATACACTTTCTTCCAGGAATAGAATATGTCTTTATTTCATGCATAAGTTTTCATTGTTTGCAACAACAACTATAACATACAAACCAGGGAATCAATCAATGACACCAAATTCTTAATAAGCATCAAATCACATTTTAAGTACACATAAATTACTAGCTTCCCATAAAATTCTTACAAAGTTTTAAAACTCTTTTAGAACTAATTCCTTTTGTTAAACTTGAAAGAAGTCATAGGACTTTAGGCCTAACTTAACCATGGGACCGATTTATAACTTGAAAGAATGTTCATAATTAAATCTTTCACTTAAGATAAAAGGAGCAAGTCTTGAGCTTTAGAGATTTAGGTGACATCTTTGAATTATTACCATGCTATGCAACCTTATTTTAATCTTATCTTTATAAGGTGATAGCTTGGAATTATAAACATGATATGCAATTCCATTTCTTTATCTTTAAGATTTAAGGTGATAACTTGAAAATTAAACATGATGCAAGAACTTGTAATATAAACATGATGCAAGAAACTGGAGCGGCGGTAATTGCATAGGACAAGGAGAGGGAGAAGAGAATCTTAAGCAAGGAGCGCGGTAGTCGCATAGGACCTGAGGGGATGAGAATTACATTTTTTTTAAGCTCCAATTCTCAAGACTTCTTAAAGAATAAATTCTTTAA
>JAMLFY010001661.1:0-10483 GCA_030441495.1 Dalbergia oliveri
TTAGCAGACCTCTATTAATTATCTATAGCAAGCTCGATTTACGTAAGAGATAACTGCGTAATTTATTAAAACATATTGCATGTAAACATCAAGTTTATTAAACATCCAGCTAAAATACATAAGGAAGCTCCTTTATGAGCTTTAGTACATGTATCTCTTCTAATACATTTACATAATACTCATTTCACTAAGTATAGGAGAATAAACGGTAACTACTACACTATAACAATCCTACACTCCTTTAGTTTCAGCATCATAATCCTGCTGGCTTAACATCTAGCGACACGGAAACAAACACATAGGGTGAGAACTTTATAATTCTCAGTAGGGCAACTCCCCAATCACAATCATAATGTCATCGTCATGACCAGCCACTTTGGTTTATTTAGAAGTATTTGATAATGCAATATATTCTAAAGGTTCATTTTAAGGTTCCAAATCATCCTTTAGGAAGTGGGTAGCTTTTAACAATCAATCAGTACATATACATATATCTAGAAGCTCAAACATATAGTAAGTAAATCTACTTAAAGGATTTCATATGATATGGATGATGCATGTGTTAAATACAATAAAGTTATCTCAAAGTGATTTGGTTTCCATCATGGCCATAGAAAGCCAATTAGTGCATTTTCTCTTTTCATTGACATAGGAAAGACTTAGTTATACCAGACGGGTATTTTCAGTGGACAACTCCACAATAGATCCGTTTATACCCAACGGGTATTTATGGTGGATCACACCACACAAGGGAAATAGGTCCTTTTGTAAGACTTAACTCATCCTATACGTGGTCATCGAACTCATTTTTCCATTTCGGAATCCACACAGATCTATTACATGGCAAAACTAATCTCCAAAGACTACAAAAATAAATTTTGGGAAGTTTACTCTTCGCCTTCCCCTCATTCAATCTAAGTCTTGTTTCTATTTTGTCCATATGTTCAGAACATGCACAATTTAAATTTATACATCCTTATAATGGCATCATATACTTTTCTCTTTTCTCAAATGCATACATAGGCCACATATAGGCAATCATTCACATTGAAATTGTCATTCTTTTCTCATACTTAATCTAAATCTATAGCATGCATTTACATGTCATAAGTCACATGGCCAAATACTTAATATCAAGTACTCATGTCATACTAGAAGCCAAAGTGCCATTACAATTCTCAATTCAAAGCATTGTTCCATTCCAAGCACGATGGGAGGATTTCACCCCTAGGCACAACATTCATTTCATATCAAATAGCCATTTCAAGAGTCATAAAAATTCTGTATGACACTTCAATTTGTCTCAGAGAATAATCTGTAAAAATTTCAAGACAAACAGAGCTCTATAGCTACCTTGAATAAATGCATACAAATTTAGTGGTTAAGGGGCCACCAATTCCAAGACCAGAAACAAGTTCTCCATAATTTTTAACCCTAGCAAATGATTGAATTAATTCACAATAAAATTCACAGTGACATTTCAATATGTGTAGTAACTCGTGTAAAAATTTCAAGAGTTAGTTCAATCATTTGCTATGGTAATAAATTCGGACCAGTTTACTGCCTGAGTCTAAACAATCAGGACAGCATCTGCCTTATTTCGATTTCTAATTTTGAGGCATCAAACCTTAAAACTAACACCCAAGAAAATTCAGGTAATTATTTTAAGATGTTTAATCCAACATATAATTTTTATAGCTCATGAAAACACCCAAAAATATTCCAGAAAATTCGTAAACCACTGCTACCTACAGGACAATGAAAATTCCAGCAACCTAGTCCAAACTTACTTTTGATAAAAACCATTTTATGACACCATCCAAACACACCACCAAAATTCACACATCAATATCAACATAATATCATCCAAAATAACCAGAAATTTCGGACATAACTCAATCCCAAACAGATCAGAACAAATTTGACAGAGAAGGCAAGAAAAACCCTACTTGTAATAACCTATTAGCTCCTTGGCTTCAAGATTAACCAAACTTGATTCCTTCAACTCCAAAGCTCCCAAGCCAACCCAATCCCTTTAAATCAGTGAGGAAGTGAGGGTCAAGATAAGGATTGATGGAAATTGAGAATTTTAATCGGTTAGTTGGTAGATTTGATGTGAGAACAAGTTTAGTAAAGGAAGTTTGAGGATTTAGCAAGTCTAGGCTGGGTTTTTGAGGTTTAAATCCAAGTTTCTTTGAGCTCTTGAAGAAGAACAATGGTGGCTGTTTCTGTTTCAGTTATGGCCAGAATGAATGATGAAAAAGACAAGGTTGATGGCTTTTTATGATTTTTAAATCATGTTGTAAGAATTATGTGACATAAAGTAAAATTCTTTAAAAAGGAAAAATATGATGAATGGCTAGGATTTAATCTTTGCAAAGCAAGATTAAATCTTAGCCTTACACTTGCCTATAAAGGATGGACATTATCCATTTATAATATTAAATATTCTTTCGATGTTAGAAATTCGCACGGAAATTTCCGAACGGGTAAAATGCCAACACGAATTAACAAAATATTCCCGAAAATTAAATTCAGTATAAAATTCTCATTCTAATTATTTCTAACCTTAACCCTTTCTTTTCCAATTTCGGGCATTTTAGAGCTTAAACCTAGGGTTTCAATTTCACCGACGGCAGATGGGCCCACAAGGTTACTATTCAGGCGGCAGGAAATTTTTTTTTTTTTTTTTACGGTGGATTAACCGCCTCATCATTGCTAAACTATTAGATTTTTGAAATTATGATTAATAAAGCTCAAATTAATTTTTAATTAAATTTTAGGGTGTTACATTACCACCCACCTTAAAAGAATTTTGCCCTCAAAATTCATTTGAAAACAATTTCAAAAGACAAACTTTCATAAATCACACAAGGAATTCACACATCCAGTTCAAACAATTCAATCAAATTAACAACCCTATTCTAATTAGATTGTTGGGTGGGATATCCCTTTAACTCTGGTGTTCCTGTCATTGGCTTCTCCAGGTTTTGGATATCTTCGACACTCCAGATCTTATGCCCTGGTTTTCCACAACGGTAGCATATTATTGTCCAGCCAAGCAAGGTCTACTTCCATGATTCTTCCCACATTTTGGGCAATCTTGCCACACGGTTGATTTCACCATGCTCGCCTTCCGTATGGGATAGCTCGAAACCTTCTTTTGGGGCGAAGCTCCTCAAAACTTCATCTTCAACTGCCAGTCGTTTACTAGAAGTGCTCTTAGAAGATTTGGCCATGGCTAGCTTCTTGTTGGAGTCCTTTGCACACTCGGCACTTGTTCACTAGGGTTGCATAATCTCGAATCTCTCAAGACCCACGGAACTTCAATATCTTCTCGTAACCCTCCTCATACTTCATGCATTTCCAAGCTTCATTAGGGATTACGTTGGTAGATAGTGGAAAACTTGCAGAGCTCCTCAAACTTGGCCGTATACTCTGCTATGCTCATAGATCCTTGCTTAAGCGCCATGAATTCCAACTCCTTTGCATTTCTCACGAAAGGGAAATACTTGTGGTAGAAAGCTTCTTTGAAGATATCCAAGTAACTTCAGTTTGGGATGCTTAAATAATCCCTTGGTGCCAACCCACCAAAATTGACATCTGCTTCTAGCATATAGGTAGCAAAAGCCACTTTTGGATCTCATACAAGGAAAAGCTGAGAAATTTTCTCCATGGCCTTAATCCATTCTTCAGCTTCCTTGGATGAAGGCTCCTAAAAAGGCGGGGGGTTTGCCTTCCTAAACTCTGCAAATTTCATTTCTCCATCAACTTCTACTCTCAGGATTCCCATCTTGGATTTCCTCGGCATGGATTCCAACCTTTCCATCATCAGGTTGGCTACCTCAGCTGTTCTCTAGTATCAGCTGGTTTCACGAAAGGTGTCCATAATTTCAGGATTTATCCTTCTCAGCCTCCTTAGTTTGCCGATTTGAAGTCATCGATTCCTGTCACACCAAACAAGAATTATTGAGTTGATCAGGCTCAATACCAAGCTAAGTGTGGCGAATCCACAACATTAAAACGCGTCATACACATATATAAAATTATAATGCATGACATTTACTAAGGAAGCATAGCCGGTCCATTCCTCAAGGTCCTACAAGGATGACCTCTGATACCATAATGTAACATCCTCCCAAGTACAACCCCATTCTTAAGCTATGATATCGTACTCAAAGAGTTGTTACTTGTTGATTCGGACCTCTCTTAATTATCTATAGCAAGCTCGATTTACGTACGAGATAACTAGGCGTAATTCTATTAAAACATATTACATGTAAACATCAAGTTTATTAAACATAAGCTAAAATACATAAGGAAGCTCCTTTATGAGCTTTAGTACATATCTGTCTTTCTAATACATTTACATACATACTCATTTCACTAAGTATAGGAGAATAAAACGAGTAACTACTACACTATAACAATCCTACACTCCTTTGCATAGCAGCATCATCATCCTGGCTTAACCTGTAGCGACACGGAAACAAACACATAGGGTGAGAATTTTATAATTCTAGGAGGGCAACTCCCAATCACAATCATAATGTCATCGTCATCGCCCGCCACTTCGATTTATTAGAAAACTGTGATCATGCAATATATTCTAAAGGTTCATTTTAAGGTTCCAAAATCATCCTTCCGGAAGTGGGTAGCTTTTAACAATCAATCAGTACATATACATATATCAGAAGCTCAAACATATAGTAAGTAAATCTACTTAAAGGATTTCATATGATATGGATGATACATGTGTTAAATACAATAAAGTTATCTCAAAGTGACTTGGTTTCCATCATGGCCATAGAAAGCCAATTAGTGCATTTTTCTTTTTCATTGACATAGGAAAACTTAGTTATACCAACGGGTATTTTAATGGACAACTCCACAATGATCCGTTTATACCCAACGGGTATTTATGGTGGATCACACCACACAAGGGAAATAATTGCTTTATCAAGGCTAGAGTTCATTCCTATACGTGGTCATGAACTTCATTTTTTCCATTTCGAATCAGCACATCTATTCCTAGCCATACGTCTTCCGACTAAAATAAATTTTGGAAGTACTACTTTCGCCTTCCCCTCATTCAATCTAAGTCTTGTTTCTATTTTGTCCATATGTCAGAACATGCACAATTTAAATTTATACATCCTTATAATGGCATCATATACTTTTCTCTTTTCTCAAATGCATACATAGGCCACATATAGGCAATCATTCACATTGAAATTGTCATTCTTTTCATACTTCAATCTTTAAAATCTATAGCATGCATTTACATGTCATAAGTCACATGGCCAAACACTTAATATCAAGTACTCATGTCATACTAGAAGCCAAAGTGCCATTACATTCTCAATTCAAAGCATTGTTCCATTCCCAGCACAATGGGCAGAGTTACCTCCTAGGCACAATTTCATTATCATATCAAATAGCCATTTCAAGAGTCACAAAAATTCTGTATGACACTTCAATTTGTCTAGAATAACCTGTAAAAATTTCAAGACAAACAGAGCTCTATAGCTACCTCAGTAAAATGTACAAATTTAGTGGTCAGGGGCCACCAATTCCCAGACCAGAACGAGTTCCCATAATTTTTAACCCTAGCAAATGATTGAATTAATTCACAATAAAATTCACAGTGACATTCAATATATTAGTAACTTCGTGTAAAAATTTCAAGAGTTAGTTCAATCATTTGCTATGGTAATAAATTAGGACAAGTTTACTGCCTCAGTCTCAACAATCAGGACAGCATCTGCCTTATTTCGGTTTCTGATTTTTTTGAGGCATCAAACCTTAAAACTAACACCCAAGAAAATTCAGGTAATTATTTTAAGATGTTTAATCCAACATATAATTTTTATAGCTCATGAAAACACCCAAAAATATTCCAGAAAATTCGTGAACCACTGCTGCCTACAGGACAATAGAAATTCCAGCAACCTAGTCCAAACTTATTTTGATAAAAACCATTTTATGACACCATCCAAACCCACCACCAAAATTCACACATCAATATCAACATAATATCATCCAAAATAACCAGAAATTTCGGACATAACTCATCCCAAACAGATCAGAACAAATTTGACAAGAGAAGGCAAGAAAAACCCTACTTGTAATAACCTATTAGCTCCTTGGCTTCAAGATTAACCAAACTTGATTCCTTCAACTCCAAAGCTCCCAAGCCAACCCAATCCCTTCCTAAATCAGTGAGGTGTGATATGAGAAATGAGGATTGATGGAAAATTGGAATTTTAATCGGTTAGTTAGGTAGATCTTGATGAGAGGAAGAAGTTTAGTAAAGGAAGTTTGAGGATTTAGCAAGTCTAGGCTAGGATTTTTGAGGTTTAAATCAAGTTTCTTTGATGTTCTTGAAGAACAATGGTGGCTGTTTGTGTTTCAGTTATGGCCGAGAATGAATGATGAAAAAGACAAGGTTGATGGCTTTTTATGATTTTAAATCATGTTGTAAGAATTATGTGACATAAAGTCAAATTCTTTAAAAAGAAAAATATGATGAATGGCTAGGATTTAATCTTGCAAAGCAAGATTAAATCTTGGCCTTACACTTGCATATAAAGGATAGACATTATCCTTTATAATATAAACTATCTTCGATGTTAGAAATCACACACGAAATTTTACCGAACGGGTAAATGCCGTACCCATTAACGATATTCCTGAAAATTAATTTTAAGTATAAAATTATCATTTCTAATTATTTCTAACCTTAACCCTTGTTTTCACAATTTTGGGTATTTCGGTCCTAAATCTAGGTTTCAGCTGTAGGGCGGGCAGTGGCCCACAAGGTTACTATTCACCGAAAAATTTTTTTTTTTAGGTGTTAGGCCGCCCTCATCATTGATAAACTCTTAGATTTTTGAAATTATGATTAATAAAGCTCAAATTAATTTTTAATTAAATTTTAGGGTGTTACATTACCACCCACCTTAAAAAGAATTTTGCCCTCAAAATTCCTTTGAAAACAATTTTCAAAAGACAAACTTTCATAAATCACACAAGGAATTCACACATGCAGTTCAAACAATTCAATCAAATTCTAAACGTTCCTACCTTCTTTGAGTTGTTGGGTGGGATATCCCTTTAACTCTTGGTGTTCCTGTGTTGGCTCTCAGGTTTTGGATCCTCGGACACTCCAGATCTTATGCCCGTTTTCCACAACGTAGCATACGTATTGTCCAGCCAAGCAAGGTCTTTCCCATGATTCTTCCCACATTTTGGGCAATCTTGCCACACGGTTGGCTTTGGCCACTCCTCTTCGTATGGGATAGCTGGAACTGCTTCTTTTGGGGCGAAGCCTCCTCAAAACTTTCATCTTCAACTGCCGTCGTTTACTAGAAGTGCTCTAGAAGATTTGGCCATGGCTAGCTTCTTGTTGGAGTCCTCAACACGTCGGCACTTGTTCACTAGTTGCATAATCTCGAATCTCTAAGAGACCCAAGCAACTTCAATATCTTCGTAACCCTCCTTCATACTTCATGCATTTCCAAGCTTCATCAGATTACGTTGGTAGATAGTGGAAAACTCAGAGCTCCTGAACTTGGCCGTATACTCTTCTACTCATGATCCTTGCTTAGCGCCATGAATTCCAACTCCTTTGCATTTCTCACGGAAACGGGAAATATTTGTGGTAGAAAGCTTCTTTGAAGATATCCCAAGTAACTTCAGTTTGGGATGCTTCAAATAATCCCTTGGTGCCAACCCACCAAAATGGCATCTGCTTCTAGCATATAGGTAGCAAAAGCCACTTTTGGATCTCAGTACAAGGAAGAGCTAAAAATTTTCTCCATGGCCTTAATCCATTCTTCGGCTTTCCTGGGATTGAAGGCTCGAAAAGGCGGGGGGTTTGCCTTCCTAAACTCTCCAAATTCTGGTATTCTCCATCAACTTCTACTCTTCAGGATTCCAAACTTGGATTTCCTTCACATGGATCCAACCTTTCCATCATAGGTTAACTGGGCTTTGTTCTCTCATAGTCCTCCATTTCACGAAAGGTGTCCATAATTTAGATGTTATTCCTGCTCGCTCCTATTGCCGATTTGAAGTCATCGATTCCTGTCACACCAAACAAGAATTATTGAGTTCAGGCTCAATACCAAGCTAAGTGTGGCGCGATCCACAACATTCAAACCAACAGTCATACACATATATAAAATTATAATGCATGACATTTACTAAGGAAGCATAGCAGTTCCATTCCTCAAGGTCACAAGGATGAACTGATACCATAATGTAACATCCTCCCAAGTACAACCCCATTCTTAAGCTATGATATACTCGAGAGTTGTTACTTGTTGATTAGCGGACCTCTCTTAATTATCTATAGCAAGCTTGAATTTACGTACGAGATAACTAAGCGTAATTCTATTAAAACATATTACATGTAAACATCAAGTTTATTAACATAAGCTAAAATACATAAGGAAGCTCCTTTATGAGCTTTAGTACATATCTGTCTTCTAATACATTTACATACATACTCATTTCACTAAGTATAGGAGAATAAAACGTAACTACTACACTATAACAATCCTACACTCCTTTGCATAGCAGCATCATCATCCTCTGGCTTAACCTGTAGGCGACACGGAAACAAACACATAGGGGTGAGAATTTATAATTCTCAGTAGGGCAACTCCCCAATCACAATCATAATGTCATCGTCATCGCCCACCACTTTCGTTTATTTAGAAAATGTGATCATGCAATATATTCTAAAGGTTCATTTTAAGGTTCCAAAATCATCCTTAGGAAGTGGGTAGCTTTTAACAATCAATCAGTACATATACATATATCTAGAAGCTCAAACATATAGTAAGTAAATCTACTTAAAGGATTTCATATGATATGGATGATGCATATGTTAAATACAATAAAGTTATCTCAAAGTGATCTGGTTTCCATCATGGCCATAGAAAGCCAATTAGTGCATTTTTCTCTTTCATTGACATAGGAAAGACTTAGTTATACAACGGGTATTTTCAGTGGACAACTCCACAATAGATCCGTTTATACAACGGGTATTTATGGTGGATCACACCACACAAGGGAAATGCCAAGCTTTAAGAGGAGCTCATTCCTATAGTGGTCATCGAACTTCATTTTTCCATTTCAAATCCACGAGATCTATTCCTACGATACGTTTCCCGACTCAAAATAAATTTTGGAAGTTACTCTTTGCCTTCCCCTCATTCAATCTAAGTCTTGTTTCTATTTTGTCCATATGTCAGAACATGCACAATTTAAATTTATACATCCTTATAATGGCATCATATACTTTCTCTTTTCTCAAATGCATACATAGGCCACATATAGGCAATCATTCACATTGAAATTGTCATTCTTTTCTCATACTTCAATCTTTAAAATCTATAGCATGCATTTACATGTCATAAGTCACATGGCCAAATACTTAATATCATACTCATGTCATACTAGAAGCCAAAGTGCCATTACATTCTCAATTCAAAGCATTGTTCCATTCCCAGCACAATGGGCAGAGTTACTGTCCTAGGCACAACATTTCATTATCATATCAAATAGCCATTTCAAGAGTCACAAAAATTCTGTATGACACCTCAATTTGTCTAGAATAATCTGTAAAAATTTCAAGACAAACAGAGCTCTATAGCTACCTCAGTAAAATGTACAAATTTAGTGGTCAGGGGCCACCAATTCCCAGACCAGAACCAAGTTTCCCATAATTTTTAACCCTAGCAAATGATTGAATTAATTCACAATAAAATTCACAGTGACATTTCAATATATTAGTAACTTCGTGTAAAAATTTCAAGAGTTAGTTCAATCATTTGCTATGGTAATAAATTCGGACAAGTTTACTGCCTCAGTCTAAACAATCAGGACAGCATCTGCCTTATTTCGATTTCTGATTTTTTGAGGCATCAAACCTTAAAACTAACACCAAGAAAATTCAGGTAATTATTTTAAGATGTTTAATCCAACATATAATTTTTATAGCTCATGAAAACACCCAAAAATATTCCAGAAAATTCGTGAACCACTGCTGCCTACAGGACAATAGAAATTCCAGCAACCTAGTCCAAACTTATTTTGATAAAAACCATTTTATGACACCATCCAAACCCACCACCAAAATTCACACATCAATATCAACATAATATCATCCAAAATAACCAGAAATTTCGGACATAACTCATCCCAAACAGATCAGAACAAATTTGACAAGAGAAGGCAAGAAAAACCCTACTTGTAATAACCTATTAGCTCCTTGGCTTCAAGATTAACCAAACTTGATTCCTTCAACTCCAAAGCTCCCAAGCCAAGCCCAATCCCTTCCTAAATCAGTGAGGAAGTGATATGTCAAGATGAGGATTGATGGAAATTGGAATTTTAATCGGTTAGTTAGGTAGATCTTGATGAGAGGAAGAAGTTTAGTAAAGGAAGTTTGAGGATTTAGCAAGTCTAGGCT
>JAMLFY010001662.1:0-10481 GCA_030441495.1 Dalbergia oliveri
GGAGCACCAAAAGCTTTCTTTCTTCCTCCTCCTTGGCTGAAATTTCTCTCCCATTTCTCAAAGAGATTTTCTTTCATTTCACTCAAGGAAACCAAGTCCTATTCCTTTCCTTCAAATCAAATTAGGTAGGGAGTTGTTTTTAAGTTTATTTCTATGCTTTGCTAAGTGTTGTTCTTGGTTCAAAATGATGATTTCATGGATTTTCTCTAGTTTTTCCATTTGGTTTTCTTCTTCCTTTTTCTTTGAACAATTTGGCCATATGGCCTAGGTGGGACTAAGATGATGGCTTGATGATGAGGACCTTGAGGGTGGGTTGTGAATCCATCACAAGTTAGGCCTCTAAAGCTTGAAAGTTCCACTTGATGCAAAACTTTAAAGAATAATATTTTTATGATGTTTTTATGATCTTGAGTTTAGAACTTGAAAGATGTATTTCTCACTTTGTCTTGCTAAGATATATATATTGGATTGAATTTGTATTTCTATAAAGTCTTGAAGGAGCTCTAGTAAAGAAATCAAATGAACTTGCATCCATGTTTAAGTTTATGCCTTGCATAATCATGTTTACTTTCTATGTCATCACTAAAATTTCAAGAATGAATAAATGGACTTGCATACTCATGTTTAAATTTCCAAGTTTGCATTTCATGTTTATATTTCATGTTGTCACTTAATCTCTAAAGATAATAAAGAAGTTGCATCTCATATTTATTTTATGTTCTCACTTTATTTTATAATGGCTAAAAGAATCAACGCATGACATGTTTATTTTTATGTCATCACCTAAAGATCCTAGAGCTCAAAGACTTGCCCAAGTATCACAAGCAAAGTTGGAACCATGATAATAAAAACTTAAAGCTTTCTTGAGATTATTGGAGTCAAAGAATTCATTCTTTAAGAAGTCTTGAGTTTGGAGCTTAATAAGAATTC
Organism: Dalbergia oliveri; assembly: GCA_030441495.1. Classification (NCBI taxonomy): domain Eukaryota; kingdom Viridiplantae; phylum Streptophyta; class Magnoliopsida; order Fabales; family Fabaceae; genus Dalbergia; species Dalbergia oliveri. The sequence goes on from JAMLFY010001662.1 coordinate 931, forward strand.
TCTTCTCCCTCTACTCGTCCTATGCGATTACCAGCTCCAGTTTCTTAAGATTTCTTCTCCTCCATGGTCAATGGACTACCGCCACTCTAGTTTCTTGCATCATGTTTATATTTCCAAGTTATCACCTTATAAAGACAAGATTAAAATGGGTTGCATAGCATGTTTATAATTCTAGCTATCACTAAATCTCTAATGCTCAAGACTTGCTCCTTTTATCTTAAGAGAAAATTATAATCATGAACATTCTTTCAATGTATAAATCGGCCTCATGATTACGGAGGCTTAAAGTCTTATAATTTCTTTAAAGTTTAACAAAAAGAATTAGTTACTAAAGGAGTTTTGAAGCTTTGCAAAAATTATACGGGAAATTAGTACTTTATGTATACTTGAAATGTGGTTTTATGCAATTATATGAGGTTCATGATTCGGCTACCTATCTGAGTTTAGTACTACTGTATGATGATGGTTTAATATGTTCAAAGTTGTGATAATTATGATTTATTGCTAAGAGAACAATTCTATGCATGTTAGAAATAAAACTAGCTTCCAAAAAACCGTAAAAGCAAGATTTCTAGAACTCTAGAGAATGAAATTTGTGCGTTCTGAGAACCTTTAGCAGCCCTAAGAACCAAGTACTATTGTGTTCATATAAGGGAGAATGATTCATAATTGGTTTAGTAATTGATTTTAGCACCATAAGGAAAGCCGGTAATAAAAAGGTTAAAAATGCAACTTCTAGCACACAGTGAAGCCTTAAATATAACTTGCTGCCTATGTTGTCCCATATAGTTTAATAATGTTCTTAAGGCTTATAATTAATGGTAATGATGATAATGAATCCTTTAGATGCATGATTAATTAGTGTGATAATTGAGGTTACCCGATTTTAAAGTTTCGATGTTTAAGATGGTTTTTCGGTAAGAATTTATGATGATAGTTCTTTGAAATTTGAAATGATAAGTCTATGAAGTGATTTGATGCTTATTAAGTATTTGATATCATTGAATGATTCCAGGGCTTACATGTTATAGTTACTGTTGCAAATAATGAGAATGCTTATGCATGAAATAATGAAATATTCTTTGTTATTTAAAAATTTACCCTTGTTGGAAGAAAGTATATTCCTGTAAAAGTGTAATTTGGAAAGGTTCTGGCTAGGAAATACTTGGTATTTAAGCATGTCCATTTGTGACCCACCTCTCTTTCCTGGGAATCTCCAGGATGCATGATCCAGTTGGTATATATATTATTCAGAATAAGACTATAAACGAGAAAATGTTATAAATGATTATGAATTGAGAATTGTATTATGATATAACATGCAAAGACTTAAAGGTGACTTAAAATATATGAGAAAATGATCCTTTGGACCCATCAAACTATAGGTGGTGAAAAGGTGATTCTTGCCCCCTAGTTTTTCTCAAAAGGGTAGAGATGAAATTTTTACTTATCAAAATGGATAAGTATGTGCTGGTGACGACTAGCAAGGTATGAGCTCATAACCTAGATTACTCCCAAAAGGGTGGAGTATAGGGTGGCCCAAGGAAAATAGTGATGATGATGATAAGATTTTAAGTCACCTAGGACACTAAAGGAATGAAATATGTGCACCATGTCTTGTGCATAGCTATTATGGTATGATGTTCTTCTATGCATAGCATTTATGAGATGATGATGTGAAATATGATGTTCTTCTATGCATGTTATTATGATATGAAGATGAGGAATATGATGTGTTGATGAAAGGAAAAGTTCATTATAAACATGACATGCTAAGTTTATAATGCATTATAAGACGCATGATTAAAACGACGAACCTCGGTAAAGTATATTTTCGAACTTAATAAATCAATCTTAGCATGCTCACTATTTCATAATAACCCAAAGGTTCCTGGGGACGATGATGATGACACAATGCATCATGAGGTGAGTACCCTATTAAGATTCTTTTTATAAGTTTCTCACTCCCTCTATTTTTCTTCCATCTCATCTTCAGAAACGGAAGGAAGCGTTCGTGAATCACATTGAGGCTTCAGGGTAACTGAACTTGATCCTGCTAGTTTCACTCGTATATTTCAAATATCTATCCCTATCCTTGGAGTGTTATTACTAGGTGCCATTAATGGATGTCCTTCCATCCATATATTATTTGTTTTGTTAGATTGCCTACACCTAGTCTTATTCTGTTGGTAGGTAAACTATCTATGTGTTATATAATTATGGATGTTATATGATGGAGCCAATATGATGTGTTTTTCATGCTATATCTACACGTTATTCGCTTTATTTCGATTATTGTTCACGTTATGTGCGGCTCATGTTTTCAATTATGTTTTTTAAAAAAATGGCTCGTAATTTCACTATGTATTTTCAAAGTATGATGAAAGAACTGAAGCAAAGAGTAAAGTCTAGTAATTAATCAGATACAACCTAGGTGTATTCGGTTAATTATTAGGTGTTACAATCTACACATTGAAAGCATAACCAGTCCATTCCTCAAAGTCCTACTAGGATGACTCTCTGATACCCTAATGTAACACCCTCCAAGTATAACATCATCCTTAAACTATGGCATTAGACTCAAGAGTTGTTACTTATAAATTAGCGGACATTCCTTAAATATCTATAGTAAAGGTGGTCGAATCATACAATAACTAATTCGTAATTCTACTAAAATTCATAACAAAGAAATAAAGTATTTATTGAATACATTTCCAAATACAAGAAAAATGATACGAGCTTAGGAGGACAAAATGGACATTTCAGCATTAGAAGAAAAATCTCATTATTGGCTTACTTTACATCAAGCATATGATGTTTCGGTCATGTTGGGCTAAGTCTTATTCATTTAGTTTATAAGTTTATATTTTAAAATGTTTCAAGACTTGTTTTATTTTTATGTTTGTTAAGCCCAATTGTTAGTGTAGTAATTTGGACCTATTCTAGTAGGGTTAGGAAATAAGTTTAACCTAAATAAGAGGTATAAATACCTCCAAAACTTGGCAGCCACTTGTTCAGTTTTTGTTTGAATGAAATTTCTATGGTTTCTTTAAGAAACTTTGTGCGTACAAATGAGGTTGAGTGATTCCTTAACTTGTTGCATCAGGAAGCTAAATAGAAGAGTACAAGGAAGAGTAATTCCATTGTGTTATTTTATTTGGTTTTCAATCACATCTTCCATATCAATTGTGTGTTGGGATTTTTGGGTTTTGATATACAGATTCCGCATCATTTGGTATCAGTTTAGCGTTAGATAATTCATATTTATCTATTTTTCCTTTTTCTTTCTCAGTTCCTACATTGTTGTTGTATTTTTTCTGATCAATAGTGCTTTGCTGTTTTCATTTGTTTCAATTTAAAAAAAAAAAACAAACTTTACTATTCACGTCATTTACCTTTCTTTCTAGTGGTGCAAAGCATCAAAAGCATGGCAATAAAAAAAAGTAGTGCAAAAAAAAAAGAGGCCAAACAAAAAAAGACATTAGATTCATTTTTCCTTTTTGTTTTTTAATTTTGGGTCCTTCAAATTTTTTTTATCTCTTTAGGTCATTTGTTTTTCTTTTAAATTGATCTCATTATTTCTTTCTAATTCTTTGGTTGTTCCTTGTGCCATTTAAATATTATTTGGAACTTTACCTTTTTTGAGTTTGTTTGATTTCTTAAGTGCAACATTTATAAGGGTCCGAGTAGTAAAAGGTAAGAGTGGTGAGTACAAAAGAGGGTAAAAGCCATATTGAGTACAAACACGAATGTCCACTTTGAGTGAAATACGTAAGCGAGTGCTTTGTGAGGTTGTATCTTTATTACTTTGCAGATTATTCAAATGGCTATTAACATATCTGGAGTGATGACAATGCTAACAGAGCGAATGACATAAAGCTCCTCAGAAGACCCTTAAGCAAATACAAAGCAGATTAGATGATATGGAAGCACAACTATAGGAGGTATCATAATCTAAGTCCAAGGGAAATTTCAAGGTTATTCCAAAACCAACACTGTCACAATCACTACTAGAAACTTGTGGAATATAGACGAATTTTACAGATGGATTTTTTTTCGTCTCTGATACAGATGGATTTATAGACAAGTAAATGAAAATGTGGAAAAAATTTTTTGGCAAAATTTATGAATCCGTCTGTAATTGTTGGCATAAAGGTTTAGATGGCAATTACAGGCAGATAATGAAATAATTCTTTTTTATTTTTTTACAAAATATACAAACAAATTTACATATAGGAAAAACCGTCTATAATTTGAAATTTAAGGTGTGTATTTAATGTGCACATTCCAGACGGATTATATTTCTTATAAATCCATCTATAATGAGAGATTAAAAAGGTACGTATTTAATGCGCGCATTACAAATGGAAAAATTTGTTGTAATTTGAAATTTAAGGCGCGTATTTAAGTGCGCATTAGATGGATTTTCAAATTCTCTAAATTCGTCTATAATTTGAAATTCAAGATTCCAACGAAAAAAATCAATTGTAACGTAGAGATTAAAAAGGCACATATTTAATGCGCGTATTACGGGAAAATCCTTCTCTAGTTCTTTTAGGGTCTCTTTGAGAAGGATTTTGGAGGGAAGGGAAGGAAGGGGAAGACATTGGATAATTGATTTGTGTTTGGGAGTTTTGTTAATTGAGGAAGGGGGTGTTTGTAGGATTTCTAAAATCCTCCCTAATCCTCCATTCACCCCATTTGAGTTCCTCCATTTTGGGGGGTTTTAATGAGATATGAACTAAAAATACCATTTTACCCCTATTAATTTTAGCTTATTTCAAAAACAATCACACTACACTTCTCTCTCTCACGAGACACACACACACATGAAAATATCTCCGTAACTTCGCACACACACAGCGCTTTGATCTTGAACCCTAATCCCAATTTCCTTGAACCCTAATCCCAATCTTCTTCTATTCGATTCCGTTCAGCTATACGAAGATCTTCTTCCTGAACCCTAATCCCAATATTGATGTGTCAGATCCCAAATCTTGAGGCGTTCATGTCGCAATCTAAGAGGAGTTTCTAAACCTTTCTCTATTTCAGAATCTTCTTTAAAACCCTTCACGTCGCAATTCTTTCAATCTATTCGCGTTTTAGATTTGCTTCAAGCTTCTACACGAGGAATGTGAGTCCTCTCTGTTTCTCTCTCATTCCTTCTTCGCATCGTAACTAAAAAAAAAATTATCAATATTTGTTTGCTTTTTTATTTTCAAATAATGTTATGCGATTTCGCGAAGTGTTAATGTGCCTAATTCAACTTGGTTGCAGTTATGAGACCTTTTTTTTGTGGAATAAGAAAAGAAGGTGCTCAAGGTTCCTGAGATCAAACAAAAGGTAAAAAAAAAATCTCCAATTGCTGCCACTTTACTTGTTAATTTGCCTTGAGAAATAACAATGAGATTAAGAATCTTTCTCTAAGGATCTGACATAGTTGATCTTCCCTTGCGTTAAGAACTTGTCATAATGGAATGTGTTTTAATTTATGCTCAATTCAATCATATGCATGTTTATATAGAATCTTTCAAAGGTAACCATCGCATTTGTAAATTTTGGAAAAAGGCAACACTTTCAATCACTCCTATCCTAGTAGAGACTAGTGTTAAGTCCATCGTACTCCAAAGGCAATCAGCTTTCTCCAAGTCAAAGTCATGAACAAGTCATACCAATCCCTCTTGGACTCACGTCAAACTATATAACTTTGCGGCCATCATTTTTGAGGCTCAATCACTCACTGCATTGATTCCTTGATCTGCTTAGCACGCATCTAGAGTCTTTGTTTATTCAGAGTGTCCTTGGTTGTTCGTTATATAAAGCTATAGTTCGGCCATAAAATGTGTTTAGATGTTGAAAAGTGTGGAAAGCACCATGAAATGTGAGATTTGTTATTTGCGTGGTGTGTGAGATTTGTTGTTAATGAATTTGTAGTATTTGCATTGGATGGTCTCTTGGACTTGCATTGAAATCTAAGTTCCTGAAAAGGATTTTGGGCTTTGGGGAGGGACGGTGAGAGAAAACCATACACTTATTGAGACTGATTCTATTTATAGCTAATAATATTCAATAGATGTACTTATGTGGAAGCGAATTCAAATACGGGTTAATAAGACACAATGAATGTTAAGGTTTATACGTGCTTGTCTACCCCATCTCTACCTTAATAATCATATACTACCTTTCTAAGCTTCTTTGTTTTTAAGCATGTTTAGCTTTCTGTAACTGAGGATGCATTTTGAAGTAACTTCAAATATGGGTCAATTTTTATAATGTGAATTTATCTATGTGTCGTATTTGAGATGTTTTTATATTATAACTACTTTGGGCATCTTTCACTCACTCAGTAGGAGCCTAGTATTCAAGCAATAAGTTTGATTAATCATGATATTATTTGAAGTCAAAGTAATATGATGTGCTGCTAATGTATAATAGATTGGAACCTTCGGTGGAAGACAAATGGTAATTTAGTTCTTCCTACCCATCTTTCAACTTTATTTGTTTATTTATTCTCCTAGATCCAAGCAAATGCCCTATTGCCATATTCAGCACATGATTTGATGATTGAATATATCATTCATTGTACCCCATTTGCACATTTGGCCCTCTGGGGATGCCCATTTAATAAGTTGATTGGTTTCTTCACTTTTTCTTGTAGGATCTTGGGATCGTTTTAAGGATCCTTTTTTACCTTCTAACCCTTTAGAGCTAGTGAGGTGAACACAATGAAAAAGAACAATCATAACAAATATACCATCCTCCAGAATGACCATGGAAAGGCCATCCATTTTTTCAAAAATTGGTTCCCTTTATTTGTTAAGGCGTGGGTCTAATTTTTAGTCCTTATCCTTACTAAAAGGAAAGGAATTTGTCTTGTGTAAATTTCAGTTTGATATATACATGCCAAGTTTCCTAGTGCTTTTGCCAGTTCTCCATAGTGGAGTGTTCTTTTATTTATCGTTCTTCTATTGCACTTTCGAGGAATGATGAGACTTTGCATTAGCCACTTTAACTAACACAATCACATGCTCAGATAGTTAAAATTCATCATCATGGACTCTAAACCCAACAAATTTCTAGTTATGAATTATGTGAAATGTTGATGAGAATTAGGATTCTTGATGTTGTTTCTTGTGACTGTTGTCAATTCTGTTTAGTTTCTATTTTTATCTTTCACTATCTGTATTGCCTTTTGGGGTAGGATTGAGGTGTTTCAGAACTACCTTAGTCTAGAACAAGATCAATTTAATTGTTTTTAATTAGCTTTGCTTGTAGTTTTCCTCGAGGCTTTGTTAAGGCCCCTGGATTTCTTTTAATTATCTGGATTGCATGCAAATCCTGACTTGTATGCCCCATCAATGGAAGGTCACATATCCATCAATATACCTGTTGTCAAAAGTTTGCCTATGGTTGGTGTTTTAACTTTTAATTAATCTGAATGGATGGGATTATAGAAAGTGCTAAAGAGTTGTAAAATATTTTTATTTTACCATTTTGCAGTGGTAAAATATTTTGTGAGTTACACCATTCTATCAATTGTTGTCATCCCCTTCTTCCCATTCAGGTGAGTATGCTATAAAATATTTAGTTTTGTTGTACTTGATTAGTTTGAGTATCTCGATAGGCCTTGGCTTGGCTTGGCTTGATTGTATATGCAATATTTAATTGTGGTTGCAGTTTGTGTATGATAATTTATTGATTGCACAAATTTGTTTCTTGATAATTTATAGATGGATGATCAAGGAGGAAACACAAACCTTACATTGTTAAGTTGGAGACAAAAATATAGGATGATTGTTGTCCAAGTTGTATGCCTTGTAGTTTATTATTACATAATTAGAAAACGTTCTCAAGATAATATGATTGGGCGTACTTTAACCTTAGAGAAGGAGAGGGTTCGAGCAAAAATAATGACACAAATTGCTAGTAGTGAAGGTCGTAAGATAATAAGAATGGGTCCCAAAGCTTTTTTAGACTTGTGTGATATCTTAAAACGAGAAGGTGGTCTCCAACCAACACAAATGGTAACCTTAGAGGAACAAGTTGCCAAAACACTCTACATTCTAACACATAATGTTAGAAATCGAGAGGTCCAGTTCTGGTTTCGATGCTATGGGAATCCACTAGTCGTCATCTTCATCGTGTGCTTCGATCAATAATTGAGCTAGAAGATAAATATCTCAAACAACCTAATGGCTCGCAAATTCCTATGGAAATTTTGAGCAAGGTTTAACCCATTCTTTAAGGTAAATTTATTTTAATTCATAATTCAAAAACATTATAAAAGAAATGATATTAATTAAAAAAAAAAATCTATGCTAGGATTGTGTTGGGGCAATTGATTGTACACATGTTCATGTAAAAGTGCCGTAAGCTGAAGCTTCAAAGTATAAAGGAAAATTTTCCAACACAAAATGTGTTGGTTGCATGTTCCTTTGATCTTAAATTTACTTATGTTCTACCTGGATGGGAAGGCACTGCATCTAACTCAAGGATACTAAAAAATGCTTTACATAGAACAAACAATCTTAGAATACCTGGAGGTAATTAATATAATCGCTCTTCATTTTCCCTTCTATTCTATTAGATATATCGTAGTAATGGAATATTTTCCTTTTATTAGGTAAATACTATGTCCTTGATGCTGGATTCATGTTGAGAAAGGGATTAATTACACCCTATAGAACAAGACGTTATCATTTGAAAGAATTCTCCCATAGAAATCCACCTCGAACACCTCAAGAATTATTCAACCACCGGCATTCATCCTTGCGTAATGCTGTTGAAAGGGCTTTTGGAGTTTTGAAAAAAAGATTCCTATTATTGCAAGTGGAACTGAACCTACCTATGGAATCAAGACTAGAATAAGATCATTGTTGCTTGTTGTATTTTGCACAATTACTTGATGATGGTGGATCCTGATGAAGATTTGGTTGCTAAAGTGGATGAAGAAATTAACAATCAAGTTGCACCTCACCAACATGTTCATGACCCGGTAGATGATGAGGATGAAGAACATACTCGTTTAGGGAGAATTTTAGAAATTATAGCAGAAGCTATGTGGAGATTATACTAGCTGATTTGTTTTTCTTTTAGTATACTTAGTTAGTGAGATTGCAATATGCAGTGCCAGCAGCAATTTATTTGGTCATATGTGATAGGGGAACACTGTTGATGAGGGCCAATATCTTGATTCTTGCTTTTTAGTTGGTGAGATTAGAATATGCAATGCGAACAACAATTCAGTTGGTTATAATAGATGTGACAGGGGAACACTATTGATGAGTGCAAATATCTTGATTCTTGCTTTTTAGTTTGGGACAAATTTGTAGTTTCTCTTATCTTTTTTTTTTTTTTTTACCTTGATTGAATTATTGAAATTGCTGCATGTAGATCACATAATGTTAATGAGGAAGTCCTAGATTGTTTCCACGGTTTAGATTTTTGAAATGTTTGAGTTTTATAATCCAACTCTACATGTCCCCGAGTGATATCAAATATCAAATATCAAAATCAGCTTTTATGGAAGCTCAGTCAAAATAACTCTACTC
>JAMLFY010001663.1:0-10451 GCA_030441495.1 Dalbergia oliveri
TTCTTGCATCATGTTTATATTTCAAGCTCTTGCATCATGTTTAATTTCCAAGTTATCACCTTAAATCTTAAAGATAAAGAAATGGTTTTGCATATCATGTTTATAATTCCAAGTTATCACCTTATAATGACAAAGATTAAAATGAGGTTGCATGGCATGTTTATGATTCTAAGATATCACATAATCTTTAAGATCAAGACTTGCTCCTTTTATCTAAGTGAAAATTTTAATCATGAACATTCTTTCAATGTATAAAACGGCCTCATGATTGGAAGGCCTAAAGTCCTATGACTTCTTTCAATTTTAACAAAAAGAATTAGTTTTAAAGGAGTTTCAAGGTTTTACAAATATTTTAGGAAACCAATATTAGCATGTGTACTTGAAATGTGACTTTATAGCGATTATATGAGGTTCATGATTCGGCCACTAATCTGAGTTTAGTACTACTGTATGATGATGGTTTAATATGTTTGAAGTTGTGATAATCATTGGTTTATTGGCTAAAAAGAAATGATTCATAATTGGTTTAGTAATTAATTTCAGCACCATAAGGAAAGGGATAAGGGAAAAAGTTAAACTGCAACTTCTCACACACGTGAAGCCTTAAATATAACTTGCTGCTATTGTACCATATAGTTTAATAATATTCTTAAGGCTTATAATTAATGGTAATGATGATAATGAATCCTTTAGATGCATGATTAATTAGTTTGATGGTTAAATTCCGATTCTAAAGTTTTGGATGTTTGAGGCAGTTTCGATAAGAATCTATGATGATGGTTCTTTGAAGTTTGAAATGATAAGTCTATGTAGTGATTTGATGCTTATTAAGTATTTGATATCATTGAATGACTTTATAGTTTGCATGATATAGTTGGTGTTGCAAACAATGAGAATGTTTTATGTTAATTATGATGATTATGAATTAGAGTTATATTATGATATAACATGCAAAGACCTAATGGTGACTTAAAATTATGAGGAAATGATCCTTTAAACCCATTCAACTATAGGTGGTGAAAAGGTGATCCTAAGAAAATGATCCTTTGGACCCGTCAGACTATAGGTGGTGAAAAGGTGATTCTTGCCCCCTGGATTCTCTTGGAAAGGGTAGATTGGGACGTGAACTTATCAAAAGGGATAAGTATATGCTAGTGACGACTAGTAAGGTATGAGCTCATAACCTAGATTATCCCAAAAGGGTGGAGTATAGGGTGGCCCCAAGGAAAATAATGATGATGATGCTGACAAGATTTTAGTCACCTAGGACACTAAAGGAATGAAATATGTGCACTATGTCTTGTAGGTAGCATTTATATCAATGATGATGGGAAATATGATGTTCTTCTATGCATAGTATTTATGATATGATGATGAGAAATATGATGTCTTCTATGCATAGTATTTATGATATGATGATGAGAAATATGATGTTCTTCTATGCATAGTATATATGATTTGATGATGAGAAATATGATGTTCTTTTGCATAGTATTTATGATATGATGATGAAGAATACGATGTGTTGATAAAAGGAAAAGTTCATTATGAACATGACATGCTAAGTTTATGATGCATTATAAGACGAATGGTAAAAGGAAATAAAACCTCGGTAAAGTATATTTTAAAACTAATAAATCAATCTTAGCATGCTCACTATTTCATAATAACCCAGAGGTTCCTGGGGACGATGATGATGACACGATGCATAATGAGGTGAGTACCCTCCTGAGATTCTTTTTATAAGTTTCTCACTCCCTCTATTTTTCTTTAGTCTCGTCTTTAAAAAGGGAGGAAGGCAATTTTCGTGAATCACATTCAAGGCTATAAGGATTAGTGAACTTGATACATCTGCTAGTTAACTCATATATTCAGATGTCTATCACTATCCTGGAGTGTTATAACTAGGTGCCATTAATGGATGTCCTTCCATCCATATATTATTTATGTTTTGTTAGATTGCCTCCAGTTAGTCTTATTATACGTAGGCAAAATATCTATATGATATGTAATTATGGATGCTCTATAATGACCAATATATTATGATGTGATGTTTGTAAATTCCTATGTGTCTTTGAAATTTTGCTAAATCATTGAGCGTACAGCGCGCTAACGTTTTCAATTATGATTAAAAAAAAATGGCTCGTAATTCACTAAGTATTTTCAAAGCATGATTAGGAGATGAAGCAAAGAGTAAAGTATAGTAATTAATCAAGTCCTGCCTAGGTGTATTGGGTTAATTATTAGGTGTTAGATTTAATCTTTATGACACCACTGATTCCTGCCTATGCCTAATATTCCTGTTTTTTAAAACATAATCACAGGCTAAGGCTGACTATGTGGGAAAAGTTGCATGAGCATGTGAAAGCTCAAATAGAGAAGAAAATTGAGAGCTATGCCAAGCAAGCTAACAAGGGAAGAAAGAAAGTTGTATTTGAACCGGAGATTGGGTTTAGGGTACACATGAGGAAAGAAGGTCCCTGAACAAAGGAAGTCCAAACTCCAACCTAGAGGGGATGGTCCTTTCCAAGTGTTGAGAAGATCAATGACAATGCCTACAAAATTGATTTGCCTGGTGAGTATAATATTGAGTGCCACTTTTAATGTTGTTGATTTGTCTCTTTTAAATGCAAGGTGATAAAGAGTTGGATTTGAGGTCAAATCCTCTTTCAAGGAAGGGTCCATGAGGACATAACTACATGCAAGGACAACAAGGCACTTGAAGGACTTGGGGACCTATGACAAAAGGAAGGGCTAGGAAGGAAAAGATGCATTGCAACAAGTTGTAGCAGACAATTCTTTAAACCATAATTTGGAAGACTTGAAGCCCAAAATGGTGAATTGCTTAATGCAAATTGAAGGAATGGAGGCCTTAGGGTTTATTAGATTGGAGCCCAATTTCTCCATCTAATTTCTTGAGTCCAAATTGGTAAAATGGAGCATAAAGGCTGCATCTATGTTTGGGCCAAATTTTAATTTTAAGCTTGAAATAAGGCACATTAGTTAGTCTTAGTTTTCTTTTTTAACAATGTTAAAATAGGTTGAACATTCTTATTTATTTATTTTTGATTGTTTTAGTTTACTAATCATGATTAGGCTGAATTAGTACGCTTTGGGTTAGGTCTAAGCAAACTTGTAAGGCATTGCCCATATAAAAGGCAAACCCTAACTTTTGAAAAGGGGATTTAGATCATATTTGTTCCATGTGAGACTTGATCTCTCTTGGTTCTTTATAGAATTCTCTTCGAACTTATCAGAGATCTCATCCTTGTGGTGTTCCTAGGCTTATCAATCTCTTGATTGTGGCACCTTGTTTATTCTCTTCCGTTCTTGTCATGATTTAACTTCAATTGTTTTTAACAGAAACGTCCATTAACCCTCGTCCATATCTACGAGATATAAATTCAGATTTTAGTGATTCTTTGACCTAAATTGTGTTTTCGAAAACGTTGATTTTCTCTCATTTTTGAGTCGTTAATTCCAGCACCTGCACGTGAGATACAATATTCTGTTAATTTTCATGCTGAATCTGTAATTTCCAATCTTGGTCAGATCCTTCTTTGCGTGATTCATGGAGTTTGGATCATATCAGGAAGCCAGCCCAAGGAATATGGCAAGAGTGATTACAAGGCCTTAGATGTAACACCCTAATATTTAACCTCAATACGCCTAGGACGTATCAAGACTAATTATTAGTTATTACTTTTCTTTAAATTCATTTATAAAATACTTAGCGGAAAATACGGGTAAATTTTTTTTTGAAATGATTTATATAAACCAAAGTGCGAGCCTTTGCGCGTAACATAAACAACGTGAAGCGGAAGAATAAATAAAACATACAGAATATACACATTAAAGAACACATCCATCATAAACATCATTCCTCATTACTTTAGATAATATAGTTTAGTACATCACAATAGAATATAACAGAAACATAAAGTCTTACCCGCTAGTGGAGAGTTGCAGTACAATGGGAAACATAAAGACAAATACATGGTAATAATCCCAAAAGATAAACACCCAACTATCACTACCCTCCCACTCCAAGCCTACTGGTGACGCCGGTCCTCTTGGGGAGATGTAGCCCGAGACTGACGAAGCTCCTCGGATGTAGCCCAACGAAGCGGAGATCTAGGCATGGGAATCGAGGGACAGCGTGGCCTCCGTCGTGGTCGCCTCGGCTGTCGAACGCGCCTCGCATGCCTCGGCTGGGTGACCGTGTCCTCACTACCTCCTCCGTGACCCATAGGGAACGAGGGGAAGATCCTTCCGAGGATCAGCCTTGATCGAGTACGGGGAACATACTCAGGATATCGCGTCCTCCGACGAAAGGTTGGGCACGACCGGTCTGCCCATCTCGGGTCGTGTCCTCTCGAAGATCGAGGTCGTCGCCAAAGGGTGAAGTCGGATCGAAGTGATAGCTGAGACGGGGAAGCAAAAGGGCGTCCCACATATGCAAAACGCGCACCTCGCAATGACCCTTGAAGTGGTAGGACTATGCTCGGGGTCATAGTGCACCTCCCATGTAGGCGGGTCAATGAAAATCACGAACGACGCCATCGATATTTGAAGACGTAACGGAAGAAAAGAGAGAGGGGTGAGAATTCTTCTAAAGAATCTCAGGAGGAAGTCCTCTATCCTAGTGCCATCGTTTACGTCCCAGAACCTTGGGTTTATTATGAAAATGTTGAGCATGCATAGGTTCATTATGAGGTTTTCACAAAGGTCGTTGTCCAAGGTCCATGTCTTTTATAATGATTCTTAATGCATGTATGCAACATAATGTTTCATGGATGCATGGTAGCACTTTAGGTAAATCAAACAATAATTCAAACAACATTGTGTGGCATGAAACTTTTCTTTGAACATCTTTCCTTTTCTCATACTTGTGTCACCAATAATATAGTAACCGCACCCCTTAAACTAGGCTATGAGCTCATACCTTAACTAGTCGTCACTAGTTCTTACTTATCCTCTTGATAAGCGAATCATAAATATCATAATCCCGACTCCCAGAGTACGGGTAGGGGCCTAAGGATCACCCATCATGGGACTTTCTCCTTCTTCGAAACGCATCGACTGGTTAAGACCAGTGACTTTGTCCGCTTCGGTATGGCTCGACGTCCATACCCCCCACGGGTTTACTTCTCCTCACCTGAGCAGGAGAAATGCGTCTCGGCATATAACTTTTAAACTTCATATTTCTCAAAAACTTTCTTTTTGTCCCTTAATTTGACGGAAATTCGGCATAACGCTACTCTTCGAATTTCCTCAAATTTGAGTCATGCCACATAATTTCAGTCACATGCATCATTTTCATGGAACTTTCTCATTGCCATAACTTTCTAGTTCACATGAGCATATTTCTCAATTTCATTCATATCTTTGAAACATTATGCATTTCAAACACAACAATTCATCAAATTATGCATATAAAGTTTCATGCTCAAGGAACTAACATAATCACATCATCATACGTGTGCACGAGGTTCATCATCATAATCATACTCTCTCGTCCACCTATCTCACAGGATCTTATGCTTTGCCCCTTCGGGCTTTAAACTTGTATTTGCATTATTATTACCCTCAAGGGGTTGGCACTTAAACTTTTCCTCTAAGATTTGAACTCACCAAGATTCCACTCAGCACTTAACATAAAAGGGCAGAAAATATATATCGTTTGCTTAAGGGGCTCTAGAATCTCCATTCGCGACCCTTTTAAGATCCATCTTGCCTAAGACTCCATAATTAATTCTTAGATCAATTATGAGGGATTCCTAGGCATGTTCTCTAAGTTATAAACCACTTAGATCTCTTATCATCATCTTATACTTAGAAATTAGCACCTAATCATTTATGAAGGGATTCTTGTACATGTCTTACTAATTATGAATCATTTATCCCTGAATTAACCATTCTAAAACAGATTTGCACTTCTTTGTATTAAGGTGTTCTAGAATTCTCATCTCAAGTCCCTTTTTAGTTACTTATTCTTTACTAGCTTCTCTAAATCGATCCTTGCTTCACTCAACATAATTTTACACATTTAACACCTTAGAACAGCATTTATACAGGAGCCAAACATAGAACCAAATCATGAACCCATAAGATCACATAATCTCTTGGGTTGAAATGCATATAAGTTGCTAGTTTTCTCTTGGAATGTTTCTAAAACAAAAGGTGTTCTGGTAATCGATTACATGTTCCTAGTAATCGATTACCAGGAGCTCAATTCATTCTGGGTTTTCAAAAACGGGTAATCGATTACACATAATGGTAATCGATTACGTAGGGTTAAATTTTCAAAAAAGTAAAGACATAGGTAATCGATTACATACGACGGTAATCGATTACTAGGGTTAAATCTTTCTTGAAGAGTAAGAACATTTGGTAATCGATTACATTATAAAGTAATCGACCAGGGTTTCCAAAGGTCTGGGCATGAAAAGCCGTAGTAATCGATTACACTACCTGGTAATCGATTACCAGAACCAAAAGTCCTTCGAAACCCTTCTGGTAATCGATTACATTGGTGGTAATCGATTACCAGAACCTTGAAAATTGAGAAAACATGATTTTGACACATTCCAAACTATTTTAAACCTCTTGAGACCTCATAAAACAGTTTTCCAACATTTCCTTGAAAATCATTCATGTATTTTACAAAATCAAACCATTGTTGGTTCATACCAAAACTCATCCATTTCTTTTTGAATGGAGTTTCCTTTTTAGGATACTTAGGGCAAGTCTTTGAGCTCTAGAGTGTTTAGGTGATGACAAAATCTTAAACATGCCATGCACTTTATTTTACTCTTCATTAGAAAGTAAAGTGAGAGCATAAAATAAATATGAGATGCAACTTCATTATTATCTTTAAGGATTAAGTGATGACTTGAAATATAAACATGAAATGCAAGCTTGGGAATTTAAATATGGTAATGCAAGTTCATTCATTTACTCTTGTGAAATTAGTGATAACATCAAAATAAACATGAGATGCAAGACATAAATTTAAACATGAATGCATCTTGTTTTTGTCTTAGCTAGAGCTCTTGCAAGACTTTTAGAGGAACATAAACCTCAACCCATTATGCATCATAAGGCAAGCTTTAGAGTTCTTAGCACCTAGACTTCAAGAGAAATCTTAAGGTTTGAACTCACCATCAAGCTTAAGGAAATGGACCCAAAGTTCATCACTTTGTCTAAACAAAACTACAAGAACTAAGTCATATTCTTTATTTTATTGCTCATAGGCTTCAATCTAGCGATTCTTAAACGGCCGACCAACTTTAAGGTTGGCAAGGGTAAGCCTAGAGCTCTTTGAAATCATGAGATTAACTTTCTTAACAAAACTTTCATGATCTACTAGACATATTTTACAAACTTTGTTCAAATCCATAGAAGAAAAACTGAAAATCCTTAAAGGAAAGAGGAAGAGGAAAAACCGAAACTTAAGCCAAGAAAAGAAAGGAAATCCAAGCATGTATGGTCCAAGACCAAGTTGTTTCAAGCTTTAGAGGTTTCTCACATGACAACAACAAATCATTATCTTGAAACCTCATCATCAAGCTCACATTCTTTTTGTAAGAAGGCCTCTTGGCCGAAAAAAGAGGAAGGAAAAGGAGTTTGAAACCAAGAGAAAAACTAGAACTTTCTTGAAGAACACAAACAAAAATCATCAAAACTTAACCCCTACCTTAAGAAGTCTTGAAGAGATGTAAGAAAGCTTTGTTTTCTAGATGGAAGGAGAAGGAAATCCTTTTGGAGTCTTGAGGAAGAAATCAGCCAAGTTGAGGGAATTTGAGAGGAATGAGAGAATTTGCAAGAAAGCTTGAACTTGGCAAATGATCCAAAGTGTAACCAAGTTCTCAAGGCTTGGTATTTATAGAAAACTTGCAACATGGAGGCTGAAATGGGAGGGAACCGGCGGCCTTTTGGAGGAGGAGGAGGGAGGAAATATCTCTTACAAAGGTATGGGCTTAGGCATGGCAAGCATGGTTGGAAGCATGGGCAAGGTATGGCCTAAAGCATGGGCTTGGAGTGCATCAAAACTCAACATGTGGCACCATTTTGGGGACAGATTTTCGGCCTCCTCATCAGCCAAGGGGAAGGGATTTTGTTCATGTAATTGTGGTTTAAGGATGTGTTTAAGTGTTTCTATGATTAGGCTTTTTGATTAGGAGTTTGTAAGCAAGCGTTTAGGTGAGAAAATGGTTAATTGAGGTGGTTCAAGACTTGATTAGGAGGGTGATCTCATTAGATTAGTAATTTAAAATAATTCTTTTGGTCAAATGAGGTATGGCTCAATTCCTTAATTTAAGGAAGAGAGAGAAACACTATTCAAGATTCCATGACTAGAAATCTTGAATTTAAAGAATACCGTTAGAGTTTATCTAAGCAATCTTAGGTTCTAATTAACCTTAATAAATCATTTTGACTCTAGATTAATTATCGAAATAAATTAATCTTCGATTAGAGCCTAATATTGCTTAGGTTTGCTAATTGCTTCATTAGGCGCACTGTACACGTTCTAGGGGCAAAATGGTAATTTGCACTAAACTCCTGGACCTTCTGGCTTAACTAAACTTCAAACCTTGCTCATAAACATCATTCTAAACTTCCTGAAAAGTTCAGGCTCAAACGGCATCTTTTACCCGTGTAGACACAGGGGGTATTTTGGTCATTTTGAGCCGGAAGTTTAGAACGAGGTTTTCCCCTCGGATATCATTCATAACAGCATAATCCCCTTCAAACATCGAGTTTACCCATTCGAGGGTTGCCTGGCAACTGTCCTTTAATTTCGGGAAAAATGACCTCAGGGCATTTCGGTCATTTGTACTCTAACGGGGAAATCGGGCGTTACATTAGAGGTCCAATGACAAGGGCGAGATCTAAGAAGGCTACAGAGGCTCTAAATAAATTTGTGACAACTTTATTTGAAGCACGCCTAAGCCTTGAAGAATTGCAGCCCAAGATGGTGAATTACTTAATGCAAATTGAAGAAATAGAGGCTTGAGGACTGTATTCAATTAGAGACCAATTTCTCCATCTAATTTCTTGAGTCCAAATTGGTAAAATGGAGCATGAAGGATGCATTTATGTTTAGGCCAATTTTTTGAATTTAAGCTTGTAATAAGGCCCATATAGCCAATCTTAGTCTTTCATTTTAGTACATGTTAAAATAGGTTCAACATTCTTATTTTTCTTGTTTTAGTTTACTAATAGTGGTGGGCTAAATTAGTAAGCTATTGGGTTAGATCTAAGCAAACTTGTAAGGTGTTGTCCATTATAAAAGGCAAACCCTAACTTTTGGAGAGGCAATTCAGATCATATTTGCTTAAGTGTGAGACTTGCTCTCTTGGTTCTTCATAGAATTCTCTGAACTTATCAAGGGTGCTCATCCTTGTGGTGTTCCTAGGCTTATCAATCTCTTGATTGTGGTGCCTTGTTCATTCTCTTACGTTCTTATTATGATTCATGTTCATTTTTTTAACCAGAAACATCCATTAACCCTCGTCCATATCTCAGGATATACAAATCAGATTGGAATGATTCTTGAGCCTAAATTGTGTTTCGGAACGTCAGTTTCTCTCATTTTGAATCGTCCAATTCCGATACCTGTAGTGTGAGATACGATGCTGTGTTAATTTCGTGCTGAATCTCCGATTTCCAATCATGGTAGATCCTTCTTGCGTGATTCATGAAGTATAAATCATATCAAAGTCATGTCTTCCTTTCATGATCAGTATTCCTTATCCTATGTGCTCATGTTCTTCAGGATTCAGGATGCCTCTCCTATGTTCTTCATCTTCATGTCGCTTCCACAGTGGTTCTTCCAACTCTAGTGCTCGCTTTAGAGTCCTAGAGCAGACTTTGGCCACATTCTCTAATATGCTAGCCAATAGACAGAGGCCAAGTTGTAGCCACCCCGTCCAATAGTCGATTAGAGACCCAGATGACTTGACTTCAGAGCATTTCCCAAAGATAGATCCATCCACCTTCCAGGGGCACCTCATGACGAAGGATCCACAAGCATTCTTTCGAGAGATAGAGAAGATTACTAGAGTTATCCATTTCTCATTTGAGAGAGTAGTAGAGTTGCCGGCTTTCAGTTGGGGGCTAGGCAGGGATATGGTACGACTAATCTTACAGGGGTGTGGTGACTTAGAGTCGCCCACTTGGGAGGAGTTCAGAGCAACATTTATATGGAGGTTTCCGTCAAAGAGCCAACGTGCTCAAATGGAAGCGAGTTTATGAGGCTTCACTCGACTCTAGGGATCACGTAGCGAGTATGATGAGAGGTTCACTTACCTGGACAGGTAGCTTTAGGCATGCTTCAGTCTCGAGATAAGAAGGCAAGAAGATTTGTCCATGGGCTTCCCAAGACATCTTTTGAGCCTAGCCGCATGTTGATACGGTGGATTATGCTCAAAAGTGGACACCACTAT
>JAMLFY010001664.1:0-10448 GCA_030441495.1 Dalbergia oliveri
AGAGCAAATGACCAAAATGCCCCAGGTCATTTTACCCAGAATTTCAGGACAGTTGCCGCAACCCTCGAATGGGTTAACTCAATGTTTGAAGGGGATTATGTTGTTATGGATGATATTGAGGAAAATCCGTTTTCTAAACTTCGGCTAAAATGACCAAAATACCCCTGCTTGTCTACACAGGAAAGGTGCCAGTTTCCTAAACTTTTCCAGGAAGTTTAGAATGATGTTTATGAGCAATGTTTGATGTTTAGTTGGGCAAAAGGTCCAGGTAGTTTAGTACAAAATTACCATTTTGCCCCTAGAACAGTGTACACATGAGCCTAATGACGCAATTAAGCAAACCTAAGCAATATTAGGCTCTAATCGAAGATTAATTTATTTTGATAATTAATCTAGAGTCAAAATGATTTATTAAGGTTAATTAGAACCTAAGATTGCTTAGATAAACTCTAATTGCATTCTTTAATTCAAGATTCCTAGTCATGGAATCTTGAATAGTGTTTTCTCTCCAATTCCTTAAATTAAGGAATTGTGCCATACCTCATTTGACCAAAAGAATTATTTTAAATTACTAATCTAATAAGATTACCCTCCTAATCAAGTCTTGAACCACCTTAATTAACCATTTTCTCACCTAAACACTTGCTTACAAACTCCTAACCAAAACCTTAATCAAAGAAACACTTAAACACATCCTTAAACCACAATTACATGAACAAAAATCCCTTCCCTTGGCTGATGTGTTGACCGAAAATCCCCCTAAAAATGGTGCCACATGTTGATTTTTGATGCACTCCAAGCCCATGCCTTAGGCCATGCTTTGCCATACTTGCCCATGCTTCCACCATGCTTGCCATGCCTAAGCCCATGCTTTTTGTAAGAGATATTTTCCTCTCCCTTGACCTTGAAAACCATCAGCCATTCCCTCCCAAATCAGCCAACATGTCTCATTTTCTATAAATACCAAGCCTTGAGACTTGGTTACTCTTTGGATCATTGCCAAGTTTAACATTCTTACACTTTTCTCATTTTCCTCTCAAACTTCCTCACTTTAGCTGATTTCCCCCTCAAGTTCAAGAGGATTTTCCTTCTCCATTTCATCAAAAACTAAGCTTTCCTTCCTCTCTTCAAGACTTCTTAAGGTGGTAAGTTTTGATGATTTTTTTTGTGTTCTTCAAGAAAGTTCTAGTTTTCTCTTGGTTTCAAACTCCTTTCCCTTCCCCTTTCTTTTTTTGGCCAAGAGGCCTTTTACAAAAAGAATGTGAGCTTGATGATGAGGTTTCAAGATAATGACTTGTTGTTGTCATGTGAGAAACCTCTAAAGCTTGAAACAACTTGGTCTTGGACCATACATGCTTGGATTTCCTTTCTTTCTTGGCTTAAGTTTGATTTTTCCTCTTCCTCTTTCCTTAAGGATTTCAGTTTTTCTTCTTTGGATTTGAACAAAGTTTGTAAAATATGTTAGTAGATCACAAAAGTTTTGTTAAGAAAGTTAATCTCATGATTTCAAAAAGCTCTAAGCTTACCCTTGCCAACCTTAAAGTTGGTCGGCCGTTCTAAGAGTTTTACTCTAGATTGAAGCCCATGAGCAATAAAATAAAGAATATGACTTAGTTCTTGTAGTTTTGTTTAGACAAAGTGATGAACTTTGGGTCCATTTCCTTAAGCTTGATGATGAAGTTCAAACCTTAAGATTTCTTTGAAGTCTAGGTGCTAAGAACTCTAAAGCTTGCCTTATGATACATAATGGGTTAAGGTTTATGTTCCTCTAAAAGTCTTGCAAGAGCTCTAGTTAAGATAAAAACAAGTTGCATTCATGTTTAAATTTATGTCTTGCATCTCATGTTTATTTTGATGCTATCACTAATTTCACAAGAATAAATGAATGAACTTGCATTACCATATTTAAATTCCCAAGCTTGCATTTCATGTTTATATTTCAAGTCATCACTTAATCCTTAAAGATAATAATGAAGTTGCATCTCATATTTATTTTATGCTCTCACTTTACTTTCTAATGAAGAGTAAAATAAAGTGCATAGCATGTTTAAGATTTTGTCATCACCTAAATAC
This sequence comes from Dalbergia oliveri, assembly GCA_030441495.1. Lineage (NCBI taxonomy): Eukaryota > Viridiplantae > Streptophyta > Magnoliopsida > Fabales > Fabaceae > Dalbergia > Dalbergia oliveri. The sequence continues at coordinate 2,074 of JAMLFY010001664.1, forward strand.
TCTAGAGCTCAAAGACTTGCCCTAAGTATCCTAAAAAGGAAACTCCATTCAAAAAGAAATGGATGAGTTTTGGTATGATTCAATAATGGTTTGATTTTGTAAAATACATGAATAATTTCAAGAAAATGTTGGAAAACGTTTTATGAGGTCTCAAGATGTTTAAAATAGTTTGGAATGTGTCAAAATCATGTTTTCTCAAATTCCTAAGGTTTGGTATCGATTACCACCCATGTAATCGATTACCAGGAGGTTTTTGAAGGACTTTTGGTTCTTGGTAATCGATTACCAGAGGCGTGTAATCCAATTACCACGGCTTTTTCATGCCCAAGAACTGTTTGGAAACCATGTACGATTACTGATAGTGTAATCGATTACCCTATGTTCTTTATTTTTAAACATTAACCCAAGTAATCGATTACCATTATATGTAACGATTACCCTGTTTTGAAACCCAGAATGAATTCAAGCTTGGTCGATTACTAGGAACATGTAATCGATTACCACCTTTTGTTTCTAAAAATCCCAAGAGAAAACTAGTAACTTATATGCATTTCAACCCAAGAGATTATGTGATTTTATGGGTTCATGATTTCGGCTCATGTTTGGACTATATAAATGCTGTTCTAAGGTGTTAAATGTGTAAAATTATGTTGAGTGAAGCAAGGATCGATTTAGAAAAGTTAAAGGAATAAGTAATTTAAAAAGGGATTTGAGATGAGAATTCTAGAACACCTTAATGCAAAGAAGTGCAAATCTGTTCTAGCATGATTAATTCAAGGATAAATGACTCATAATTAGTAAGACATATACAAGATCCCTTCATAAAATAATTAGGTGTTAATTTCTAAGTTTAAGATGATGATAAGGATTTAAAGTGGTTTATAACTTAGAGAACATGCCTAGGAATCCCTCATAATTGATCTAAGAATTAATTATGGAGCCTTAGGCGAAGATGATCTTAAAAAGGGTCACAAATGGAGATTTAAGCCCTTAAGCATACGATATCCTTTTATAATAATGCTGATTGAAATTTTGATGGGTTCAAATCTTAGAGAAAAGTTTAAATGCCAACCCTTGAGGTAATAAAAATGCAAATACAAGTTTAAAGCCCGTAGGGTCAAAGCATAAGATACTATGAGATAGGTGGACGAGAGCATGATTATGATGATGAACCTCATGCACACTTATGATGATGTGATTATGTTAGTTCCTTGAGCATGAAACTTTATGTGCCAAATTTGATATGGTGATATGATGAAATGTTGTGTTTGATGTAATACTTCGAAAATCATTCAAAAATTAATTTGAGCTTTGTTATATGTAATTTCAAAAATATAACTATGTAGCGATGATGAAGGCGGCCCAACGGATGTATAAAAAAAAAAAAATTTAAAAAAAAAAAAAAAAATTTCCTGCCTGGGTGAATAGTAACCTTGTGGGCCCCATCTGCCGCCCTAAAGTTAAACCTAAAATTGGGCCTGAGGTGCCCAAAATTAGGAAACATGGGAACAAGGTTAGAAATATAGGAATGATGATTTTATACCTGAAATTAATTTTCGGTAGCAGATCAGTGATTGTACGACATTTACCCGTTCGTGAGATTTCCTGTGTGTTTCTAACACTAAAAGATTTCCATCATAACCAATGGATAATATCCACCTCCTTAGAGTATGTGGAAGGCCAAGATTCAATCTTGGAATCCAAGATCAAATCCTAGCCATCCATTGTTGCTTTATTACATAAACAATGATTTCTTTACAAAATATCTTCAAACATTCAATACAAAAGAAACAAGTCATCAACTTCTCCTCCAAGCCACCTAACCTGATCACTTCTTCTTCAAAATTTCGTGCATCCTTCAAGGAGAAAATAACCAGCCACCATTGTCACCTTCTTGAGCTTGATCTTGAGTTCTATGTCCAAAAACCCTAGCCTAGAATCATCAAAACCCAAATCTTCCTTCACAAAAATTGATCTACACCTCCACCTCTACAATTATAACCGATTGGAATTTTAGAAACCTCATCCTTCTTGCACATCCATCCCTGATCAGAGGAGGGTTTGAAGTGGTGTAGGGAGTTTTGGTGGTGAAGGAATCAAGCTTGAACCATCTTGGAGCCAAGAACACACTAGGCCACTACAAGTAGGGTTCTTTTGTTGTCTATTCTTGCTGATTTTTCTGTTCTGTTTTGGGATGATGTATGTCCGAAATTTTTGATGATTTTGCTTGATATTATGTTGAAATTGATGTATGAATTTTGGTGGTGTGTTTGGATGGTGTTAGAAAATGGTTTTTTTTCAAAACAAGTTGGACTAGGTTGCTGGATTCTCGAGTTGCTTGTAGGCAGTCTGGAATCATGAATTTTCTGGACCTGTTTAGGCCTTTTCACGAGCTGAAAAAAATATATGTTTAAGTTAACATCTTGGACTAGTCCCCTAAATTTTCTTGGGTGTTTATATTGAAGTTTTCTGCCTCAAAAAAATCAAGAACCGAAATGTGTCTGTTGCTGTCCTGGTTAATGAAACTGAACTAATAAATGTTTCTGAATTTATTACCATAGCTATGGATTGAATTAGTGCTTGAAATTTTTATATGAAGTTAAGGACATAGTGAAGTGTCACTGTAAATTTTATTGTGCATTTGTTCAATCAATTGCTAGGGTGAAAAATTATGAGAACTCTAGTCTGAGCTGTGAATTGGTAGTCCCTGACCACTGAATTTGTATAATTTACTGAAGCAGTTAGAGAGCTCCGTTTATGTTGAAATTTTTAGGGGACCTTGGGGACACATTGAAGTGTCATTGGGAATTTTTATAGCTTCTGAATTACTTGTTTGATGTGCAAATAAATTCGTACTACAATGGTGTAAAATCTGCCATTATGCTGAAAATGAATTGATGCTTTGAATTGATGAAATAATGGCATCTTGTACTAGTATGGCATGAGCACAAGAATATGAATATGTATAATTGAGTACGTGAACTCATTGATGAGGTTAGGCACACGTAGATATGATTGTTTATTACAACTACTCATATGCGAAGAAAAGTATAAGATTATGATTCTTGGTTGGAGAAAGTAAATCCAGTTGTTGGAAAGTAAACCTGACTCCAAGAAAGGCATAAAGTTTATAATTCTTGGGCTTGGAGAAAGTAAATTGGTTGTCAGGGAAAGTAAACCTGACTAGTCGGGGAAAAAACCTGACTACCCTTGAATTAAGTCGGGGAAAGTAACCTAACCAGGGATAGGCCTCTAGATCCTCTTGATTTGTCAAGGGCAATCAAGGGCAAATAGAGAGGCATGAGATCCTTTTGACTTGTAGTAAGAAAATAGGGGATGTGATCCTCTTGATTCATCAAGGGAAAATCAAAGATGAATTTCATTGCATTGGGCATATACACACTTATGCATATTGGTTATTTTTGGTTGCCATTATTTACTATGAACTTGAGCTTATGGTAAATATGTACAAAGTGATTGATCCTAAAAATAACCCACTTCGGAAGTATGATTTGAAACTTTAAAAATGAATAGTTATTATTCAATGCCTGATCACCTTTTGTCAAATAAACCGAAGTGGCTGGGCGATTACGATGACATGAACTTCAGTATTTGTTTTGGGGGACGCCCCTGAGAATTTTAGGATTCTCACCCCTATGTATTTGTTTTTCCGTTCGTTCCCAGGTTGATCTAGAAGACGATGAGGTTGCTGGGAAAAGATCAAGTGGATTTTGCAGGAGTTAGTAGAAATTGTGTTTGTTGTACTTAGGTGTCTGTTTATGTCTGTAAAACATAAAAAGTAACATATGTACTGAAAGCTCTTAGAAGAGCTTACTTTTGTACTTGACCTGTATTAAATAAATAAGTCGTTTCTGTTTATATATATTTCGATAGAACCACGAGCTAATCAATACGCGATTTTAATCGACTTTTATTATAGATAATTAAGAAAGGTCCGCTACTTGGGAAGTAACAACTTCCCAGGATGATGTCATTACTTAAGGATGATGTTGTACTTGGGAGGATGTTACATTATGGTATCAGAGGTTCATCCTAGTAGGACCTTGAGGAATGGACTGGCTATGCTTCCTTAGTAAATGTCATGCATTATAATCTTATATATGCATATGACCTTGGTTTTAGAATGTTGTGAATTGCTCACACTTAGCTTGGTATTGAGCCTGATCAACTCAATAATTCTTGTTTGGTGTGACAGGAATCAATGACGTTAATCGGCAAACTAGGAGGCAGGAAATAATGCCGAAATGATGGACACCTTTCGTGAGATGGCAGCTCCATGAGTGAACAAGCTATAGCAGCTAACAGGATGATGGAAAGGTTGGATCGATATGCCGAAAAATCCAGTGGGAACCCTGGAGAGAGAAGTGGACATAGAATACGAAATTCCAGAGTTTAGGAAAGGCAAACCCTCCCGTTTCGAGGAGCTTTTAATCCAAAAAGCAAGAGAAGAATGGATCAAAGCCATGGAGAAGATTTTCTCTGCTTCTTCCCTGAACCCAAAAAGTGGCCTTTGCTACTTACATGCTAGAAGCAGATGCAAATTTCTGGTGGGTTGGCACTAAGGGGTTATTTGAAGCTTCTAACTGAAGTTACCTGGGATGTTTTTAGGAGGCTTTTTATCACAAGTATTTCCCTGCCTTGAGGAATGCAAAGGAGTTGGAGTTCATGGCACTCAAGCAAGGGTCTATGAGTATAGCTGAAACACAGCCAAGTTTGAAGAGCTTTGCAAGTTTTCTACTATCTATCAGCGTAATCCTGATGAAGCTTGGAAGTGCATGAAGTATGAAGGAGGGTTACGAGGACATTGAAGCTTGGAGGACTCTTAGAGATTGAGATTATGCAACCTTGGTAAATAAGTGCCGTCGTGAGAGGACTCTAACAAGAAGTTAGCAATTGCCCAATCTGAAGGACCCTTCTAACAAAAGACTTGCCCTTGAAGACCATGACTATGAGGATGACTCACCTGTGAAGAAGAGGTTTCAACCAAGTCCACATCAGGATAAGCAGCAACAGTCAAATTCATGCCCAAATGGAAGAGATCATGGAATAGACCTTGCTTGGCTGGACAAAATGTGTGCTATCGCTGTGAAAAGCCAGGACACAAGATTTGGGAGTGCCCGCGCATTCAAAACCAAATACAAAGCTACAACAACAGAGTAAGGTCTTCACCATAAGTGTTGAAGGGCGTCATCACCAAGAATTCGACCTAAGGTAGGAACGTTTAGGATTAAATCATTGTGTTTTGTTTTCCTGCATTAACTCCTTGTTTGACGTATGAATTTGTCTCTTGAAGTTGTTTTCAAATGAATTTTGAGGGCAAAATTCTTTTTAAGGTGGGTGGTAATGTAACACCTAAAAATCATTCAAAAATTAATTTGAGCTTTGTTATATGTAATTTCAAAAATATAACTATGTAGCGATGATGAAGGCGGCCCAACGGATGTATAAAAAAAAAAATTTAAAAAAAAAAAAAAATTTCTGCCTGGGTGAATAGTAACCTTGTGGGCCCCATCTGCAGCTCCTACGCTAAACCCTAGATTTGGGCCCTGAGGTGCCCAAAATTAGGAAAACATGGGAACAAGGTTAGAAATAGGTAGGAATGATGATTTTATACCTGAAATTAATTTTCGGGTATATCAGTTAATCGTACGACATTTACCCGTTCGTGAGATTTCTGTGCGGTTTCTAACAGAAAGATATTTCCATCATAACCAATGGATAATATCCACCTCCTTAGAGTATGTGGAAGGCCAAGATTCAATCTTGGAATCCAAGATCAAATCCTAGCCATCCATTGTTGCTTTATTACATAAACAATGATTTCTTTACAAAATATCTTCAAACATTCAATACAAAAGAAACAAGTCATCAACTTCTCCTCCAAGCCACCTAACCTGATCACTTCTTCTTCAAAATTTCGTGCATCCTTCAAGGAGAAAATAACCAGCCACCATTGTCACCTTCTTGAGCTTGATCTTGAGTTCTATGTCCAAAAACCCTAGCCTAGAATCATCAAAACCCAAATCTTCCTTCACAAAAATTGATCTACACCTCCACCTCTACAATTATAACCGATTGGAATTTTAGAAACCTCATCCTTCTTGCACATCCATCCCTGATCAGAGGAGGGTTTGAAGTGGTGTAGGGAGTTTTGGTGGTGAAGGAATCAAGCTTGAACCATCTTGGAGCCAAGAACACACTAGGCCACTACAAGTAGGGTTCTTTTGTTGTCTATTCTTGCTGATTTTTCTGTTCTGTTTTGGGATGATGTATGTCCGAAATTTTTGATGATTTTGCTTGATATTATGTTGAAATTGATGTATGAATTTTGGTGGTGTGTTTGGATGGTGTTAGAAAATGGTTTTTTTTCAAAACAAGTTGGACTAGGTTGCTGGATTCTCGAGTTGCTTGTAGGCAGTCTGGAATCATGAATTTTCTGGACCTGTTGTAGGCCTTTTCACGAGCTGAAAAAAATATATGTTTAAGTTAACATCTTGGACTAGTCCCCTAAATTTTCTTGGGTGTTTATATTGAAGTTTTCTGCCTCAAAAAAATCAAGAACCGAAATGTGTCTGTTGCTGTCCTGGTTAATGAAACTGAACTAATAAATGTTTCTGAATTTATTACCATAGCTATGGATTGAATTAGTGCTTGAAATTTTTATATGAAGTTAAGGACATAGTGAAGTGTCACTGTAAATTTTATTGTGCATTTGTTCAATCAATTGCTAGGGTGAAAAATTATGAGAACTCTAGTCTGAGCTGTGAATTGGTAGTCCCTGACCACTGAATTTGTATAATTTACTGAAGCAGTTAGAGAGCTCCGTTTATGTTGAAATTTTTAGGGGACCTTGGGGACACATTGAAGTGTCATTGGGAATTTTTATAGCTTCTGAATTACTTGTTTGATGTGCAAATAAATTCGTACTACAATGGTGTAAAATCTGCCATTATGCTGAAAATGAATTGATGCTTTGAATTGATGAAATAATGGCATCTTGTACTAGTATGGCATGAGCACAAGAATATGAATATGTATAATTGAGTACGTGAACTCATTGATGAGGTTAGGCACACGTAGATATGATTGTTTATTACAACTACTCATATGCGAAAGAAAAGTATAAGATTATGATTCTTGGGTTGGAGAAAGTAAATAGTTGTCTGGAAAGTAACCTAACTCCAAGAAAGGCATAAAGTTTATAATTCTTGGGCTTGGAGAAAGTAAATCCGGTTGTCAGGGAAAGTAAACCTTACTAGTTGGGGAAAGTAAACCTGACTACCCTTGAATTAAGTTGGGAAAGTAAACCTGACCAGGGATAGGCCTGGATGAGATCCTCTTGATTTGTCAAGGGCAATCAAGGGCAAATAGAGAGGCATGAGATCCTTTTGACTTGTAGTAAGAAAATAGAGGGGGATGTGATCCTCTTGATTCATCAAGGGAAATCAAAGATGAATTTCATTGCATTGGGCATATACACACTTATGCATATTGGTTATTTTTGGTTGCCATTATTTACTATGAACTTGAGCTTATGGTAAATACGTACAAAGTGATTGATCCCTAAAAATAACCCACTTCGGAAGTATGATTTGAAACTTTAAAAATGAATAGTTATTATTCAATGCCTGATCACCTTTTGTCAAATAAACCGAAGTGGCTGGGCGATTACGATGACATGAACTTCAGTATTTGTTTTGGGGACGCCCTATGAGAATTTTAGGATTCTCACCTATGTATTTGTTTTTCCGTTGTTTCCCAGGTTGATCTAGAAGACGATGAGGTTGCTGAGGAAAAGATCAAGTGGATTTTAGGAGTTAGTAATAGAAATTGTGTTTGTTGTACTTAGGTGTCTGTTTATGTCTAAAACATAAAAAGTAACATATGTACTGGAAAGCTCTTAGAAGAGCTTACTTTTGTACTTGACCCGTATTAAATAAATAAGTCGTTTCTGTTATATATATTTTGATAGAACCACGAGCTAATCAATACGCGATTCGATCGACTTTTATTATAGATAATTAAGAAAGGTCCGCTACTTGGGAAGTAACAACTCCTAGGATGATGTCATTACTTAAGGATGATGTTGTACTTGGGAGGATGTTACATTTGAGATGCATAATATTTCAAAGATATGAATGAAATTGAGAAATATGCTCATGTGAACTAGAAAGTTTTGCAATGAGAAAGTTCCATGAAAATGATGCATGTGACTGAAATTATGTGGCATGACTCAAATTTGAGGAAATTCGAGAGTAGGCTGTCATGCCGCCAAATTTCCGTCAAATTTGAGGACAAAAGAAAGTTTTTGAGAAATATGAAGTTTAAAGTTATATGCCAGACGCATTCTCCCT
>JAMLFY010001665.1:0-10426 GCA_030441495.1 Dalbergia oliveri
GTCTGGATGGGCCATATGGAGAGGCACACCCTTGGAAGGGAAGTAGGGTCGAATCGGCAGCAAATACAGAGGGACCAAACGACCGATCAAAGAACATATAAATACGATGTCCAGTACCCAACCGCATACATAGCATCCAGGGCTTGGCCATACTGCCACACCCATTGTGGCGAGTCAAGGAAGATACGAGGACGGCATCTCTGTCGAATTGAACAATGCAATACATACAACTGGAGGGGTGAGAATAATGTAAAATTCTCAGTAGGGTAACCTTCCCCCATGTGCCATACATAGTACAGAAATGAAGTCATATATATATATTATGTTCACATATATAAATCATAGGCATTGTTCAATCCGTAGATCATGGAAATTTAAACTAACCATGCAATGATAATTCATGCACAACCATAATTTTTAGTGCCACATATCTTTCTCAGTTTATAAACATAGGAAGGCTTAGTTCACATAGGGCCATCTCAATGATTAACAATCTCATAAAGGACAATAGACTGCTAGGACATGAGCTCATTCCTATTAATTATTTAAACTTCATTTTTTTCATTTCATTATCACTGGACACACAGTTAAGCTTAGCCTAGGAGCCGATATGTCACCGACTCATAACTTTCCTAGGGAAGTCACCTTCTTTTCCTTTTGCCTTCCCTCATCCCCTTAAGCCTTGTTTGCTTTTGCTTTATGTCAAGTATACCACAAATACATACACAAGCTATTTCAACTCTTTACAATCTACATTACATACTTCTCTTCCTGTCTCAATAGCATGCTAACTTTACAATTATATAGTCACTCGCATTAAAGGTTCATAAGTCAGAAATTTAAGCAATAAGTGTGCAGTCACATGCCATATTTGGGAATTAGCAAATTATCATAATTTCATTCATTATCATTTCCAGGCACTGGCACATTCCATTCTAGGTGCAACAATTTAATTTTTATACCCGGCCATTTCCAATGCTACAAAAATTCCACAAGTTAGTTCAATATGTTATTAAGTAACCTGTAAAATTTTCAGAGGAAACCAAGCTCTACAGTTGTATCAAAAAAATGTACAAGTTTGGTGGTCAGAACCCTAACAAGTTGGATTTTAGTTCTCCGGAATTTTTAGCCCTAGGAATTACTGATTCAAGACCCAAGAAAATTCACAGTGACATTTAGTGTTAACTCATAAAAATTTCAGGGGCTGATCAATCAATTTCTAGGATAATAAATCAGGTAAATTTGTTGCTTCAGTTTCAACAACCAGGACCAGTTACATTTCGGTTCTCTAATTTTTTCATAAGCTTCAATATAAACACCAAAATTTTTTTATGGGACTAGCCTAAGATGTTAGGTTGAACATATTTTTTTCAGCTCACCAAAAGACCTATATTCAGAAAATTGAAGACCCAGACTGCCTACAAGCAGTTCAAAATCCAGCCTGCCAGCTCAAACTTTCTTTCTAAAAACCTCTTTAACACAACCCAAACCCACCACCAAAATTTACACATCAATACCAACATGATATCAACCAAAACAATCAGGAATTTCGGACTAGGCATGTCCAAACAGGTTAGAAAATTTCACAAAAACAGGCAGCAGAAAACCCTACTTGTGGAGACTAGTGTGCCTTTGCTCTTGATTGCTTCAAGAGGATTGCTCTTCACTTCAAACTCTTCAAACCACCCCAAATCCTCCTATAATCAGTGATGGATGAGATGAAAAGGATGAGGTTTTTGGAATTCCAATCGGATAGAATTGTAGAGGTGGGAGTGTAGATCAACTTTAGTGAAGGAAGTTTTGGGTTTTGTTGATTCTAAGCTATGGTTTTTGCAAGATGAAGTCAAGGTGAAGCTCTTGGCTATGGAAGCTCTTCCTCCTTGGTTTCCTTGCTGTTTGGCCGAGTTTATGCTTGGATTTTTCAAGGAAAATTGGTGACTAAGCTTGTATTAATGGCAAAGCAAGATATTTGTTAAGAAATCATGATGACCTGGTGACTAGGCTATGATGGATGGCTAGGATTTGATCTTGGATTTCAAGATCAAATCTTGGCCTTCCACTTGTCTCAAATGGATAATATCCATTATAAATCATTTATCAATAATGTTAGAAATGTCTTTTGGTGTAAGAATCACACACCGAAATCTCATCGAACGGGAGCGTCGAATTTATTTAATCCATATTATCCAGAAATTTAATTCTAGGTATAAAATTATCATTCCCACACCTTTCTAATCTTATTCTCATATTTTCTTAACTTTTCACTCTTTGGTTCCCAATCGGTTTTGTGTTCTGCCCCGTTAATAGGCTGTAAGACGATTTTTTTTTTTTTTGTACTCCCTCATGGAGGTATTCTCATCACAATCTTCCTGCCAGAAATTCAATATTTCCATTCACCATTCCTCAATTAATTTCTAAGAAGCTAGGTGTTACATTACCACCCACCTTAATAGAAATTTTGTCCTCAAAATTTCGACCTGAAACAATTCTGATAATCCTTCTTCATGGTTGATTCTAGCTCCCAGGTGAAATCTTCATGTCCTGTCCACCCCAAGCTACCTTGACTAAGTTGCACCAATTTTGTCTTAGTTGCCTAACTTCTCTATCCACGATCTGAAATGGAGGTGCTCGAAACGTCAAATCATCCCGTAACTGGATAGATTGGGTTCAATGATATGGGTAGGGTCTGATGATATACATTCTAAGTTGAGATACATGGAAGACCATGGAGATTGGATAAAGATTGGGGGTAGGGCTATTGATAAGCAGCCAACCAATGCGCTTAAGGATTTGAAAAGGGCCTATAAACCTGGGTGACAATTTTTTGACCTTTAAGGCTCTACCTACTCCCTAGTAGGTGTGACCTTCAGGAGATCGTGTTCTTTTCCCGAAATTCTAAAGGCTTTCTCCTATTGTCTGCATAGCTCTTCTGACCATTCTCGCGCGAGGATTTTCTTTTATTTTTGGATCTCGCTCCGTCGTTGGTTAACCAAATCTGGTCCTAACAATCGTTTTCCCCAAGTCATACCACACTGGAGAACTCACATCTCTTCCATATAGGGCTTCATATGGGGCCATGCCAATACTAGCATGATAGCTATTATTATAAGAAAACTCACCACCTGGAAGTACTTTATCCCAACTCCCTCCTCCTTAATCACGCACGCCCCTCATGTTTCCAGAGTCTGGATGGTACGTTCGGTCCTGCCCATCCGCGGGGGGATAAGCCGTACTCACAACCTTGTCCAAAGGCCCGTGGAACTTCTCTAGAACCTTGAAGAAGTTGGTCTCCTTCGGAAACTATTGAAGAAGGAACACCATGTAGCCTCACTATTTCTTGGATTATAAGGAAGCTAACCTATCCAAAGGATAATTAGCTTTGATGGGCAAGAATGAGCGGACTTGGTTAGTCTATCCACTATGACCCATATAGCATCATAGCCTGACGTTCTGGTAAACCCATGTACGAAATTCCATGGATACTTTCCCACTTCCATTCTGGGATCTTTGAGGGTGTAAGGTTTCCCGTCGGCTTTTGGTGTTCTATTTTGATTTTTGACAGGTTAAGCACCTTTGAACGAACTTCACTATGTCTCTCTTCATCCCAGGCCACCAGAACATTTTCTTGAGATCGCATACATCTTACTAGTCCCAGGTGTATGGTGAATTCGCCTTTTGTGCCTCCTTCAAAATCTCATTCTGAGACACTGCGAGGAACACAGACCTGCCCTTTACCTCCATACCTCGCTGTCCGTGTAAATCCCGAACTCTCAGTGTGAGCTGATTTTAAATCTCTTGAAGCTCTTGGTCTTCGGGTTGTGGCACCAAAATTTGTTCCTGAATTCGCTTGTTATTCTAATCTAACCTAACACCACACCTTCTGGCTAACAGAACGAGCTTAAGCTAAGCTTCTTGAAGTCTTTTACTAGTTCCGTTTCTTTGATCATCATGCATGCTATACTCAGGACTTTCTGCTCAATGCATCGGCCACAACGTTGCCTTACCTGGGTGGTAATTTTAAGACGAACTGTAATCCTTAAGGAATTCCATTCATCGTCTCGCCTCATATTCAATTCTTTCTGAATCAAAGAGGTATTTTAAACTCTTATGATCAGAGAAGACATTGAACTGGACACCATAAAGATGATGTCGCCAGATCTTTAAAGCAAAAACCACAACCAAGTTCAAGATCATGGGTTGGATAATTCACCTCATGAGGTCTCAACTGCGAAGAATAAGCAACCACATTTCTGTGCTGCATTAACACACACCCTAAACCCTTACCAGAAGCATCGCAATAAACCTCAAAGGGTCCTTGAGGGTAGGACACTAAACGGAGCCGTGGTCAACTTCTGCTTCAACTCTAAAACTATTCTCACACTCTGGTGTCCATTTGAATTGAGCATTCTTTCGAGTTAACTTGGTCAAAGGTAGAGCTAGCTGGAAAAACCCATAATAAATCGCCTATAGTATCCAAGTTAGTCCAAGAAGCTCCGAATCTCATCACCGAGTTGGCCGTTCCCAATTAAGTACGGATTCTACTTTGCTGGGATCTACGGAAACTCCTTCTCGCGATATCACATGACCAAGGAACTGAACCTCTCCCATCCAGAATTCGCACTTTGAAGTTTAGCATACAATTTCCTCTCCCTTAGGATTTGTAGCACGACCCTAAGATGCTCTGCATGCTCTCTTCCCTTGAATAAATAAGTATGTCGTCTATAAAGACAACTACAAATTTATCTAAGTACGGACGGAAAATTCGGTCCATATAATCCATGAATACCGCCTGAGCATTGGTCAGCCCAGACATCACCTTATACTCATAATGGCCGTATCGAGTTCTAAAGGCAGTCTTAGGGATATCTTCATCCCAAACTCAATTTGGTGGTAACCCGATTAGGTCAATCTTCAGAAAACAGTTGCCCCACGTAATTGATCCAGAAGGTCGTCAATTCTTGGCAAGGGTACTTGTTCTTGATCGTTACCTTGTTCAACCGCCCATAGTCCACATAGAGCCTCATACTCCCATCCTTTCTTTACCAAAAGAAGAGGGGCTCCCCGGCGAGGCACTAGGTCTAATAAAGTGTTTCCCTAGTAGCTCTTCAATTTGTGACTTTAATTCCTTCAACTCCAAGGGAGACATCCTATAGGAGCAATTGACAGGATGTCTTGACCACTCATGGAAAATTCGACTTCCCGCTCTGTTGAAACTCCTAAGATATCCTCTGAAATACATCTGATAATCCTCCATTGGAATCGTATTTACATCATGGTTACTTTCCCTTCACTAGCCGAGAGGAGGACATATTCCTGACGGTCTACCTTACTAGGGTTAGGCGTCACTAGGTCCAAGTAAAATGAAAGGGGACCACCTAACAGTAGAAGACATAAGAAGAAAGATAGCAGTTCTAGTTGGACAATGTAAAAGGACGTAATTTGGTACCATCCAATCCATACCTAAAATGACTTTTAGGCCAGAAGGTAGACAAAACAATTACTTAAATTCCCTAGTATTTATAAGAAGTGAGATGGTCATGCATGCTTGACAAGTCCTAATAGGACTCGCAGGAGGGGTGGATACAAGGAGGTCATACGATAATTCAGACACAGGTAGTCCTAACCTTTGTACACATTCATGGATATGAAAGAATGGAAGCACCGAATCATACAGTACATCTAAGATATCTCCATTTATTTCACACTTACCTCTGATCAGGTTCGGACCATAAAGCTTCCTCACACAGCAAAACACGTCCTTGTTGTTGTGGCCTAGGGGTGGACGCGATGAACCTTCTTGTTGGGACACTCAAATATCTTGTGTCCTGTTTTCCAATTGAAGCATGTAATCTGCGTGGTCCAGGATGGCCGATTCCCGTGAACTTCCCACATTTAGGGCATTCTCTCCTTGTCTCCCGTGGAGATTGAATTTGTTTCCCTCGGTTGTTGTTGTTGTTGTTAGGTGGAAACCTCCCTATACGGTGCACAGGCTTAATCGAGGGCCTTGGGTGCTAATCCTCTCTTAATATTGTTTTGTGTATATTCTAAGCTAGCAAGCTTCTTGTTAGAGTCCTCAGCACGCGACACTTGTTCACCATGTAGGATAATCGCGGATCTCCAGGAGGCTTACAACGGCTTCTATATCTTCACGCAAACCCCCTCATATTTCATACATTTCCAGGCTTCATTCGGGTCACGTTGATAGATTGTAGAAAATTTGCAGAGTTCTTCAAACTTGGCAGGATACTCGCCACACTCATAGGTCCTTGCCTAAGAGCCATAAATTCTAGCTCCTTTGCATTCCATAGAAAGCAGGGAAGTACTTATGATAAAAAGCTTCCTTAAAGACATCCCAGGAACCTCTAGTTGGGACGCTTCGAACAACCCTCTTGTACCTACCCACCAAAACTCAGGATTTGCCTTCTAGCATATAGGTGGCAAAAGCCACCTTTTGAACCTCTGTGAGGGTAGAACTGAGAAAATCTTTTCCATTGCCTTGATCCACTCTTCGCCTTGCAGGGTCAACGCGCCTCGAAAGGCGGGGATTCGCCTTTGAAATTCGCAAATTTCTGTATTCTCCATCCACTTCATTCCTCCCAATTATAAATCGGTGGCTCCATTGCGATTCAACCTTTCCATCATGCGATTGGCAATTGTCGCTTGCTCCCTCATTGCCGCGGCCATCTCACGAAAGTGTTCATCATCTCATGTTATTCCCTGCCACTCCTAGTCTGCCATTTGACGTCATTGATTCCTGTCACACCAAATAAAATATTGAGTTGATCAGGCTCAATACCAATCCAAGTATGGCAGTAACCCACAACATTCCCACGCGTCATACATACACATATATATTGTAATGCATGACAACTATACGGAAACATAGTCGGCCCAATCCTCAGGCTTTATAGGATAGACCGTCTCTATACCATAATGTAACACCCTCCTATTTACCATATTCCTCGAGTATGGATATAGTAATTAGCAGAGTGTTACCGGAGTACCATCTATACTAGTCGGGATAATCCATGATAAGGAAGTCGTAATACATCCGTTTCCATAGCCAAATTTACATACAGGAACATCATACCGCAGTTGTACATCATAAAGATAAAGAAAGAAAAGAAAACTAGAGAAACGGCCACAAAAGTACAGAACTCTGTGTGTCTAGGCTAATCCCCCTACCTCATACCTAACCTGCTAGGCACCGCTTGACAAAATAGCATAGACGTATATACATATACAACAGAGCAAAAGGAAACCAAAAGTACATTAACCTAGGTAGGTAATTCCCTAACGCTACACCACTACCCTATATATGTCGACTACTACTAATGACCTCGCCTCCTCCTAGAAAACCATTGGCCATAGGTGCAATGGCCTCACCTCCACCTGAGCATCTGGGCCTCCAGGGGTCGGAATTGGAAGAGGAGGATGAAGGTGCGGGTGCATCTGCGGGTACAGAGGTGGGGCCAGTGGAACCTCGAACACGTCTGATGGGCCATATGGAGAGGCACACCCTCGTAAGGGGAAAGTAGGGTCGAACGGCAGCAAGATACAAGGTACCAAATGACCGATCAAAGAACATATAAATACGAATGTCCAGTACCCAACCGCATACATAGCATCCAGGGCTTGGGTCATACCGACACCCATTGTGGCGAGTCAAGGAAAAAGATCAGGGACGGCATCTGCGAATCTAACAATGCAATACATACAACTGGAGGGTGAGAATAATGTAAAATTCTCAGTAGGGTAACCTTCCCCCATGTGCCATACATAGTACAGAAATGAAGTCATATATATATATTATGTTCACATATATAAATCATAGGCATCTGTATTCAATCCGTAGATCATGGAAATTTAAACTAACCATGCAATGATAATTCATGCACAACCATAATTTCAGTGCCACATATCTTTCTCAGTTTATAAACATAGGGAAGGCTTAGTTCACATAGGGCCATCTCAATGATTAACAATCTCATAAAGGACAATAGACTGCTAGGACATGAGCTCATTCCTATTTGAGATCACCGAACTTCATTTTTTTCCATTTCCGGATCACTCAGTTCTATGCCTAGCCGATATGTTACCGACTCATAACTTTCCTAGGGAAGTCCTTCTTTTGCCTTCCCCTCTATCCCTCTAAGCCTTGTTTCTGCTTTTGTATGCTCAAGTATACCACCACAGGCACATACACAAGCTATTTCAGTTTTTTACAATTTACATTACATACTTCTCTTCCTTGTCTCAATAGCATGCTAACTTTACAATTATATAGTCACTCGCATTAAAGGTTCATAAGTCAGAAATTTAAGCAATAAGTGTGCAGTCACATGCCATAGATTTGGGGTAACTAGCAAGTTATCATAATTTCATTCATTATCACTTTCCAGCACCCTGAGGCATTCCCATTTCTAGGTGCAACAATTAATTTTCATATCACCCGGCCATTTCCAATGCTACAAAAATTCCACAAGTTAGTTCAAGATGTCCAAGGTAACCTGTAAAATTTTCAGAGGAAACCAAGCTCTACAGTTGTATCAAAAAAATGTACAAGTTTGGTGGTCAGAACCACAAATTCCCAGTCCAATTCTAGTTTCTCGAATTTTTAGCCCTAGGAATTGACTGATTCAAGACCCAAGAAAATTCACAGTGACATTTCAAGGTGTCCTCAACTCCTCATAAAAATTTCAGGGGCTGGATCAATCAATTTCTAGGATAATAAAATCGGGTAATTTTGTTGCTTCAGTTTCAGCACCCAGGACAGCACCAGTTACATTTCGGTTCTTGAATTTTTTCAGGCAGCAAACTTCAATATAAACACCAAAAATTTTTTATGGGACTAGCCTAAGATGTTAGGTTGAACATACATTTTTTTCAGCTCACGAAAAGACCTACAACATATCCAGAAAATTGAAGATCCCAGACTGCCTACAAGCAGTTCGAAAATCCAGCCTGCCAGTCCAAACTTTCTTTGATAAAAACCCCTTTTTAACACAACCCAAACCCACCACCAAAATTTACACATCAATACCAACATGATATCAACCAAAACAATCAGGAATTTCGGACTTAGGGCATGTCCAAACAGGTTAGAAAAATTTCACAAAAACAGGCAGCAGAAAACCCTACTTGTGGAGACTAGTGTGCCTTTGCTCTTGATTGCTTCAAGAGGATTGCTCTTCACTTCAAACTCTTCAAACCACCCCAAATCCTCCTATAATCAGTGATGGATGAGATGAAAAGGATGAGGTTTTTGGAATTCCAATCGGATAGAATTGTAGAGTGGGAGTGTAGATCAACTTTAGTGAAGGAAGTTTTGGGTTTTGTTGATTCTAAGCTATGGTTTTTGCAAGATGAAGTCAAGGTGAAGCTCTTGGCTATGGAAGCTCTTCCTCCTCTGGTTTCCTTGCTGTTTGGCCGAGTTTATGCTTGGATTTTTCAAGGAAAATTGGTGACTAAGCTTGTATTAATGGCAAAGCAAGATATTTGTTAAGAAATCATGATGACTTGGTGACTAGGCTATGATGGATGGCTAGGATTTGATCTTGGATTTCAAGATCAAATCTTGGCCTTCCACTTGTCTCAAATGGATAATATCCATTATAAATCATTTATCAATAATGTTAGAAATGTCTTTCTGTAAGAATCACACACCGAAATCTCATCGAACGGTAAACGTTTAATATTTAACCAATATTACTCAAATTTAATTCTAGGTATAAAATTATCATTCCCACACCTTTCTAATCTTATTCTCATATTTTCTTAACTTCGGGCACCTTCTGTCCCAACCCCCTTTCCCTGTCGGCCCTGCGGCCCCGCAAAGTACTATTCACGTTTTTTTTTTTTTTTGGTACTCCCTCATGGAGGTATTCTCATTATAATCCTTCTGCCAGAAATTCAATATTTCCATTCACCATTCCTCAATTAATTTCTAAAGAAGCTAGGGTGTTACAATCAGACTACTGACCTTGGTAAACAAATATCGGCGCGTTGAGGAGTCTAACAAGAAGCTTGCAAGTCTCAGGTATGTGCAAAACAATGCCAGGAGAGGATTAGAACCCCAGGGCTGGATTCAAGCCTGGAACCAGCCTAGGGGAAGATTTCCACCTAGAACAACAACAACAGAGGAAAGCAGCTTAAATCCCCAAGATTGGAGATAAGATGAGAGTGCCCTAAATGTGGAAATATCATGGGAAAGGCCGTGCTGGACAACACAGATTGTTTGCTTCTGCTTGGAAACCAGGACACAAGAAATTGAATGCCCTAACAAGAAAGTTAGTAGCCTCTGAGGCAACAACAACAAAGGCACATTTTTACTCTAAGTGCCAAAGAAGCTTCTCAATTTGCTGATCTAATTAGAGATAAGTGTGAAATAAATGGTAATACCTTAGATGTACTGTATGATTTGGGT
>JAMLFY010001666.1:0-10417 GCA_030441495.1 Dalbergia oliveri
CTGAAAACGTGTGCCTAACGTACAAAGACCGTTGCCATCGTTTTTACTAGTTGCTACTTTCGTTGCTCAGGTAAACGTTTCTTCAATGAAAGAACAATCAAAATCGTATTTGAACATATTAATGAGCTTTCGAATTTTTAATGTTATGTGAATTGATATAGAAATCAGTTGACCAGTTAAAAAAAAAGAACATACATATTATAATAAAAACTAATATATTGGTCTTAATCATAATATAAATTTATATAATAATTCCATAAAATTACTAGTATCCACGTACTTTCATTAAAATTCCAGTAGCATTTTTCAAATAATAATAATAATAATAGTCCCAGTAGCATAGTTCAAACCCCTGTCCTCCTTGTCGTTCCACACACACTCCCATCCACTACATCATTTGCTTGGTTGTAATATATATATATATATATATACACAGCCTCTCATTCACTCTATCTGTCTTTTTTTTTATTGCAAGATATTTGTCCAATTATTATGTCAAGAAGCATTAATTTTTTTTAATACTACTCCTAATATAATTAACCCTATCTTGTTTTTCAACAACATTGGCATTATGTAGTTAATATTTTAATATGAATAATACAAACTACTTATATAATTTTTTTTATTATTATTAATATATATTTATTATTTTCTTAATTTATATGTTTTTTGACAAATAAAACGAAAAGCAGAGAGTATCTAGTTGCATTGAATTGTTTAATTATATATTAATTTAATTAAATCTAATTCAAACAGTAATCACTGGTTGAACTAATAATCTACTAATTTAATGCCTTGATCTAGTTAATCAATATAATTAATTAGATTAAGAGTATTTTTTGAAGAAAAGGATTAATACTCATCAGTGCAATGCATCATGCTTCATTAATTATCAATACTCACTTGCAGCGGTAGTTTTTTTTTACCCAAACTATTCCCGGTCCGAAGATTATAATATTTTTTGCTTTTAACAAAAGATAGAAAGATTTTATTGATTGGGAAAAAGCCACTGTCGGTCCCAAAGGACACAAGCATCAGCACAGAAAAGGGAACAAGCCCAAGATCACTACCAAACGAGGTAGGAAAAGAAACTGTGACATCTAAAGAGAAAGAAAAGGGGAAGTTGCCAGAAGCTCATATCTAGCGCACTTGGCCCAACTTGGCTTGTCCACCGTAATCCTCTATTTTCGTCCAACGATAAGAGACATCGGACTTTATCAAAATCAACTAAACAACAACATGCCATTCCATTACGACTTTTCGAATTAACTTTTTTTTTTTTTCAAATAGTTTAAGACACGTCCTGCAAGAGGAAGAGCCAAGGATTAAGGAACACGGTACACAAACCACAAAATCGAAAGTTCTGGACCATGTCATGGTTCATCATTTTCTACTATTAGATTTAATTTGAATGATTCAGATTTACAGTTTGTAAAATTATAATAGTTTATAAATTTAACAATGATAATTGTTAAAATACTATATTCATCTTCATTTCTTCCCCTTTCAACCTCCTGCCACCTCTGTCTTCTTCTTTCCACCTCACCACCAGTCTACCACCTACTAGGCCACCACCACTATCCACTGCCCTTGTTGCCATCGGCACCTACCTACCATTCCCTTCTCTCATACCCAATTATCTTCTCTATCAAATTTATCATTTTTTTTTCGTTCTCAAGATCTAAAATTTAAAAAACAAAATACTCAGTTGAAGACTAAAAAAGAAAGCAGTCAAAGCACCTTAGTAGATTTGAGGCTTCTAAAGAAATGTTAGAAACCTCCCTGATGAAATAATGACTAAAATAATGTATCATACTTCTGTGAAACCTTCTGTACGTTTTGTTTTTATTTGGATTTTGAATCTGATTTGTTTCAAGAGGACCAAGACATTGAATAGATGGGGGTTTAGTTTTCTTCCAACCACCCTTCACCCTTCTTCTTTAATTTACTGTTCACCTCATTGCCATTCACCTTTCCTCCACTTCACCTCACCACCAATGGACACTCCCCAAATATTCTTGAAATCGGATAAAATATGTTTGAGGTGTTGTATTTTATTAATAGTAGTATTTTAATTTATTTCAAAGTTAAAATTTAATTTTGTTCATTATTATTATATTATTATTTTTTTAAGTTTTATTTAAACAATGCTTAAGTTTGCTTTTGACCAAATCTTTGTGAACTATCACTATATTTGTTATGTATAACAACAGGAACATTCAAGCATTTTAACCATTTTTCCTATTTTATAGCCTTATAGTTCTGAATCCTTGCATCCAACATCTCACAAACTTTTGACTAAATGTAATTGTGCAAGTGTTTTACGGTTCCTTTATAAGTAGTATTAAGCTCAGGAGCTGTTCGTCATTTTTTTTCATCATCTGAAAAATAAAACTTTTCAGCATTATATATATTTCTTTTTCGCTGTGTCAATCACTTACAAAAAAAATCATTAGTTTGAGTTGTAACTTTCTATGGTCCCTTGAGCAATCCAAGAGAGTTATTCCTATAGGCTCAAATACTCTTAACTAGATCCTTTACGCGTCTAAGTTCATTAATCATAATAAGCCATATGTTTTGTTGTTTATTGTTTATTTGTTTGATTCTTCATTTTGTATTCTTATATTGAATTAATTTATAATACTAATATTTCAGACTTATTTCTTAGGAAAGTTTTACAGTATTGCTCATAGAGCAACTTATCCCATGATTTTTATCACCTTGATTATTAATTATTTTGTTATAAAAATTATCTTCATATCTATTTCATTAATACACCATAAATATTTCACATTAAATATTGGATTTCAAACCATTACAATTCTTAATTTAAATGATTAAACTGATCAAAATATGCTAAACTAAATTATTTAACATTAAAAATGGATATTCACATGATACATATCTTTTCTATTTTCTTTATAATACTTTTTATTTTTTCAATTAAACAATGTTTCCATATTAATTATAAAATTTTAAATTTTAAATTCACCTTGATGTTTTGAATTTTGACTTCAATAGACTACTTAATTTCTATTCCACAACAAACTAGAATCTAATCAAAATAGTGCAAAAACAAAATTGGAAACAAAAACTATTGTTACCAAGAAATCCACTATAATCAAAGTATAAACCTTTAATTACTCTTCTATAACATATTCATTGCTACAAAAGATGGCTACTTATACTAATCAAAATAAAACCCTTAACTTTTCTTAGAATTTCATTATCGTTTGTTCCTGATTCTCTTCTACCTAAAACTTTAGTTTAAAATGCTAACACCTCATCTCATTTCTCCTCTCTAGTCCACAACTTTATTTTCTCTTCCATTCTTCCTTTCATATTTTCATATTTTTCATTTCTCTTCGTTTATTATATATTAATTTTCTCAAAATACATTAATTTACTTAATTTTTTAATTTTATTCTTCATGGTTCATATTAAGGAATAAGAATTTGTAGGTTAGAAAATTCAAATGTTCCACCATTCTTTTTGAAACTCTTTTCTTCTTTATGAGACTTTTTTTTTTATACAACATTTTTTATGTTTGTTTAGTATTTTTAATTTGTATATATATTTTATTATTTTATACATTTAAATGTTTCATCAATGAAATAAAGATTTAATTTTTTTAAGTTCTTTAAATAAACCAATTTATTTATCCTTTTCATGTCATTATGTATATCCAATTTATTTCTACCTTTCTTCTTTGTGATTTTTTTTTGTTTTGTATAGAGATTTTTCTATGTTTATATAGTCTTTTACTTTGTGTATATATCTTAATGGTCTTTTCTATGTTTTGTGTAGAAGACAACCACTCTGCCTAAATTATTATTCAATCATTTGTAGCAAAGGTAATTGTATTTTTCATAAATAATTTAATAAACATTTGAGTAAACTTTGAGATTAATTTTATTGTTGTATAAACGAGTATTAATATTTTTATAATTTTTTCTTTCAAAATTTAAAGCCACAATTAAGTAAAGGAGATGCTATTGATGGACTATCTCAACTGGTCATTTCACTAAACTTAAGGTAGTAAAGATTAAGGACTAAGAATGATTGAAAATTGTGTTTGGTTTTACTTCTATTTTTACCTTTGATTTTATTTGCTCATTTGTTTGGCATAACATTTATATGAGAGAAGGAATTGTTGTTGTGTCAGAACAACACTTTCTTGAGTCAATTTAGTGCACCAATGCCTTGACTGATTTCCAATAATATTAGACAAAATGCATAAGCTAATTTCCATTGGAATTTGTTTATGTTGTTCCACCTTCTTCAATTTATTTTTTCTTCATTATTTTGTAAGGCTTAAAGATTGCTGAATTCAATATATACATAGCCATTGAATTATAATTTCAATTCCATTTACAAACACTAATTATGGAATGATTAATAATATTTTGGAACAAAATTATATTTTTTATTTAAAATTTTCATTGTGCATTAATATTGTACAAATTAATTGTTAACTATTATTTTTTTTATTTTGATGTGAATCAAATATATTGATATATGTATAGCTATTGATTGATTTTTCTTCCAATATATGCATTTATTGTTCTTTTTTCTTTTCTCATGCTAAAACTTTTAATTAATTGATAAAATTTAAAATATTATTTTTTGTATCTATATAATCCATTTATTTGTGTTTGCTTTTTTAAGGTATAATCATTATTAATATATTATTTTATTTAGAAAATATAATTATTGATAGATTGTTAATTTTATTTTTAAAATCCCCACCTAACTATTTAAGTGACAAAAAAGCTATATTTAAAAGCCAAAAAAAAAAAAAGAAAAAAACATAGCAAAAATTAATAATAAATTATATTATTACATTTTTTTATAAGCCTAATATTATAGCCTTTATCCATATCAATCAATAACATATACATACTAATAATATTATTATCTTTTAGTTACCATTTTTAAAATTTTTCTTTTTAATTTTTTTTAATAAATCTATGAATACAAGTAAGGATTAATTCTAAAAATCATTGGAAAGAGGACCCAATGGACGGATAGCAAAATTATAAATGAGGACGGAATTAGAAAAAGTTTCCAACTTCAAATCTATAGTTTTGGAAAATCATATATATATATATATATATATATATATATTAAAATATATATAAATATAATTATTTATTAATTTTTAAAATTATATTTTTGAAATCTCACTATGCCATATTTAATTTTTTGAAACTTAAACATTTCAATTTGTCAATTTCACAATTGTTTCATATATTTTTTTTGAAAAAACTTC
Source organism: Dalbergia oliveri (assembly GCA_030441495.1). Lineage (NCBI taxonomy): Eukaryota > Viridiplantae > Streptophyta > Magnoliopsida > Fabales > Fabaceae > Dalbergia > Dalbergia oliveri. The sequence continues at coordinate 5,273 of JAMLFY010001666.1, forward strand.
AAATTTTCAAAATTAAAATATTTTTAAAATAAATTCCACAATTATATTCATAATGATACTAATTATTTATTAATTTTTAAAAATTAAAAATAAATAATTATATACTTTTTTAATTAAAAATAATTATGTAATTGATATACTACTTCAATAATTGAGATGACATAAATTAGGATTATATATGATTTTTTAACTAATTATAATATATATTTTAAAATTGATATTTTAATTTACTAAAAGGATGTACAATGAGAGGAAGTGTAATTGAAATCATATAAATTAAATATATTCATTAATTTTTTATTAATTAAAAAATATATTTTTATGTTTTTATAAATTAAATACTTTAATTTACTAAAAGAATATAAAATGACTAGATAACAAAAAAAATCCAATGAAAATAGATACACATAGGATTACTCACATAATAGGATGAAGAATGATGATAGATTTGTTTTTTGGGTAATTAGATAGAGGAAAGTTCCCATTTGTTAAATAGAAATAAGGATAGGATAACACACCCTCATTTTTCAATTATCTTTGTTAGATTTGCATTATGTATGCATTTTTAATTTAATTATATTGCATTAGTAGTATTATTATCTATGGATATTTATGTTTTGAATTTCAAAATAATTTTAATTTCAAATATTTTTAATTTTTCTCATTTTGAAAATTTTTAATAAACTCATAAATACCTAGAATTAATTCTAAATCTCAGAATCTAAGGACGGAAACCCATTATCTATGCAATGGATTTAAAGCAAATTCAATTGGGACTTGGTGAGACATGTTTTGTCTTCCATGGATACTCATTGTCATTTCCTATAAATACCTATGATATAATTAAATTATCCACTTATTCTCTTTTATTTTTTAATAATTTCAACTTTCAAATGTGCAAAATATTCATAAAACAGGCTCTTTATTATTAGTTATAGTCATTTATCGAGATTTTTTTAGTTATTATAAACATGATATTTGAAATAAGATATAAAATAGAATGACACATTTATATTTTTCTCCATTCATTTAATTATTTAATTATTAACTTATTTTCAAAATAAATTTATATATTCAATTTTTTATAAGATATATTTAAATAAATTATTATTTATTTTCCTTAATTACCAACAAACTATTTTTTATTATTACCTCGTGCAATGGATCTTGGTCAAACGACTAGTATATATATATATATATATATATATATGAATTGAAAACTCTAGATTTGAAGTTAGAAACTTTTCTCAAAACCTCATCCTTATTCAATTTTCCTCTAATCACCACCTAATTGCCATGGACATCATTTATTATTTCCCTCAAGATATTTAAATCCGTTTGTATATTTATGGATATATTTAAAAAATTTCAAAAAGTAAAATTTTAAAAAAATGTTAATAGTAAGGGTAATACTACTATTAGTATTATACATTATTGTATTGCAATATGGATATCAATATTCAATTAAGGGTTATAATATTAGGCATATAAAAAAAGGTAATAATATTATTTATTATTAATTTTTTCATGTTTCTATTTTTTGTGTGTGTAATATTAGCTTTTATGAATTAGAAAAAGAATTTTGTCACTTAATAGTTAGGTGGGGATTTGAAAAATAAAATCAATAACCTATCAATAATTATATTTTTCTACAAATAAAAAAAATATTAATAATGATTATACCTTATTAAGTAAACACAAAAGAATATGGATTGTATATTGATACAAAATAATATTTTAAATTTTATCAATTAATTAAAAAGTCTTAGCATGAGAAAAAGAAAAGGGAACAAATAACTATATATTGGAAGAAAAATCAATCAATAGCTATATATATATAAGAAAAATCTATATATATATATATATATATCACAATATATTTCATTCACATCAAAATAAAGTAATAATAATTAACAATTAATTTGTGCAATTTTAATGCACAATGGTATTTTTAAATAAAAATATAATTTTATTTCCAAATATTATTTATTCTCCATAATTAGTGTTTGTAAATTGAATTGAGATTTAATTCAATGGATATGTATATATTGAATTCAATAATCTTTAAGCCTTATAAAATAATGAAGAAAAATAAATCTAAAAGGTTAAGAACAACATAAACAAATTCTAATGAATAGATTAGCTAATGCATTTTGTCTAATATTATGATTTGAATTATTAGCTTACTTGGTTCCACATTCAGCTGACTTAAGAAAGTGTTGTTTTTGACACAACAAAATTCTCATATAAATATTCTATCATAAATGATAAAAAACAGAATCAAAGGTACAAATAGAACAAAATCAAAGGTAAAAATAGAAATAAAACCAAACACAATCTTCAATCATTCTTAGTCCTTAATCTTTACTACCTTAAGTCCATGAATGACCAGTTAAATACAGTTCATTAATACATCTCCTTTACTTAATTGTGGCTTCAAATTATGAAAAGAAAAATTATAAAATCATTAATACTGGTTTATAATAATAATAATTATTTTTTAATTCAATAAATGTTTTTATTAAATTATTTATGAAAAATACAATTACCTTTGTCACAAAAGATTGAATAATACATGGTGACAGTCTGAATACCTAGTGGTCTCCTACATAAAATATAGAAAAAGACTATTAAGATATATACCCAAGTAAAAGACTAAATAAACATAGAAAAATCTGATACAAAACGAAAAAAATTACAATGAAGAAAGATAAACAAATTGGATACAAAATAATTTAAAATGAAAAGGATAAATAAATTAGATTATTTTAAGAGAATTTCAAAAAATCAAATCTTTATTTCGTGAGGAAACATATAAATGTATAAAATATACATACAAATTAAAAATACCAAACGAACATAAAAAAAATATTGTACAAAAAAAAAAAAAAGAAAATCTCACAAAGAAGAAAAGAGTTTCAAAGAAGAATGGAGAACATTTGAATTTTTTACCTAGAATTCTCATTCCTTGATATAAACCATGAAGAAGAAAATTAAAGATGAAGTAAATTAATGTATTTTGAGAAACTAATAGATAATGAATAAAGAGAAATAAAAATATGAAAATATGAGAGAAAGAATGGAAAGAGAAAAAGAAAGTTGTGGAATAGAAACTAAAAAGAATAAATGAGTTAGCATTAACCGTGAGCTTTAGGTAGTACATATCTCTAGGAATAACTAATATTGCATATTCTAATAAGAGAAATTAAGTATTTTTTTAATTAGTATAAATGAAATATATTTTATGGATGAATATGTCATATTCTAAGAGTAATTTTAGGGTTTTTACTTTGATTATAGCGTACCTCTGACAATATGTTCTTCATTTTTATTTTTGGACTAATCTAGATTCTATTCTTTGCCTTAAGCAAAAATTAAGTAGTCTATTGAATCCAAAATTCCAAACATAAAGGTGAATTAAAATTTAAAATTTTGTAATTAATATAGAAAAATACATGTTTAATTAAAAAATAAAAAATATATTATAAAGAAAATAGAAAAAAGATATGTATCACATGAATATCCATTTTTAATGTTAAAAAATAATTTAGTATGACATATTTTGATTGTTATATCATTTAAATTAAAAATTATAATGGTTTAAATTTATTTAATGTGAAATATTTATGTTTATTAATGATATATATATATATATATATATATATATATATATATATATATATGAAGTAATTTTTATACAAAATAATTAAATCAAGGTTATAAATATCGTGGCTATACAAATGGCTTACTATGAGCTACATTATAAAACTTTCCCTAATAAGTCTGAAATAAATTAAGAATTGTAATGGTTTAAAATCCATATTTAACGACATTATGTTGGATTAATGTATATATGAGAGTAATTTTTATAACAAAATAATTAATAATTAAGGTTATAAATATCATGGGCCACAAGTTGATGAGTTGACACCCTAAAAACTTTCCTAAAATAAGTTTGGAATAAATTAAGAATTGTAATGGTTCTAAATCAAATATTTAATGTGAAATATTTATGTTGTATTAATGAAATAGACATGAAAGTAATTTTCATAATAAAATAATTAATAATCAAGGTTATAAATATCATGGGTTATAGTTGCCATATGAGTCATCTAAAACTTTCCTTAAAATTAGTTCTTAAGATTAGTATTATAGATTATATAGATTAAAAAGTAATTTTTATAACAAAATAATTAATAATCAAGGTTACAAATATCATGGGCCATAAGTTGTTCTATCAACAACACCTAAAAAACTTTTCCTAGAATCAAGTCTAGAATAAATTAAGAATTGAATGGTTTGAAATCCAATATTTAATGGTGAAATATTTATATTGTGATTAATGAAATAGATATGAAAGAATTTTTATAACAAAATAATTAATAATCAATATTATAAATTTTGTAGGCTATAAGTTGCTATATGAGCGATACTTTAAAACTTTCCCTAAATGAATCTATTAGTATTATATAATATTATCATATCTTTTTATGCTTTTTATTTTTATAATTTTGAAATATCGTTCATGGAAATCTCATTTAGTGATATTTATTTTTTTCAGCTCATTTTTTATATTTTAAATTGTTTGACTCATTTACTGGTCTTTAATTTATTAATAAATCTGCCATTTTATGTTTCAAATTATAGAACCCATTTATTGATTGAGATTCTTAAATGCTCCATTTACCATTGTTATTATTTTTATTTTTTCAATCTTTATCTTCTTTTTCATACACCTATACTCCTTCTATTCTCTAACAATATTTCACTTCACTACATATATATTAAGGAAATGATTAAATAAATAACCTTAAAATTAGATAAATTTAAGTATTGGATAAGATTAATCTCATCACTTACTTCAATACACTTCTCCTACAAGTCAACCTATCTTATTGTTTTAAAATACTATAAAAAAAAAAATACACATATTAGTTTAAAATAAAAATATCAATAAATGTAGAAATTTATTGAGTTGACAAAGCTATTATAGTATATGTCATCATCACTCATTTTAGGTAAATGTATTGATTATTTAACTATCATATTTATGTTAAGAATATAAATGAAAGAAAAAAAAATTAATACTACCTAAAAATATTATAAAAATGGATAAAGAGATTTTGAAATATGAAAAAGTTAAAA
>JAMLFY010001667.1:0-10379 GCA_030441495.1 Dalbergia oliveri
GTCACCGTATCCTCGCTGCCCCCCGATGTCCATGGGAACCTAGGGTAGATCCCTCCGAAAAGACATGAGTAGGGGAATCCTCCAATGGGTTGGTCTCTCTGAACGCCTCGGGCGGGAACGTACTCGGGATAACCGCGCACCGCCGAAGACGATGCCGGGCTCGACGTCTACTGTCATAGGCGCATCCTCTCAAGATCAAATCGTCACCGTAGGGAGAGGTAAGGGTAAAACAAAAGTTGGAGACCGGGAATGAACGACGACCCATGTATGCAAAATACGCATGGCACAACGACCCTCAAAGTGATATGACTCGTGATTTGGATCGTAGCACAACTCCCACACGGGCGTATCAATGAAGATCACGAACGCGCCATCGGAATTTGAAGACGTAATGGGAAAAAGAAGAAAGAGTGAGAATCTTGCTAAAGAATCTTAGTAGGGAATCCTCTATCCTAGTGTCATTGTTAACGTCCCAGGAACCTTGGGTTTATTATGAAAAGGTTAAACATGCAAAGGTTCATTATGAGGTTCATAAAAGTAATTATCCAAGGTCCATGTCTTTTATGATGAATCTTAATGCATGTATGCAGCAAAGTAGAACATGAATGCATGGCAATACTTTATGCAAGCAAACCAATAAAGCATCTCATCAATACTTAGTTCTCATATAAGTGGCATGTAATTTCTCATGATCAACCTTCACTTTCATAAGCAAGATACTTCACATCTTTTCTTGTTTCTCATTCTTGTGACATCATGATGTTTAAAACAATATAGGCCCCCTGATACAAGGCTATGAGTTCATACCTTAACTAGTCGTCACTAGTTTTTACTTATCCTCTTAATAAGCGTATCATAATCATAAAAATAATAACCCGACTCCCAAAGTACGGGGACCTAAGGAATCATCCATCATGGGACTTTATTTCCTTCTTCAGAAATGCATCAATTGGTTAAGACCAGTGACTTTGTCCACTTTGAGGGCTGATGTCGATGCCCTAACGGTTTTACCTTCACGTAGTAGAGAAGTACGTCTAACTCTGCCAAATGCATCATCTGGTAAGCCAAGTGACATCTGTCCGCTTCGATATGACACCACAACTATACCCCCATGGGTTTCTTTTCTCCTCAGGTCTCAGGAGAAATGCGTCTCGTGTAATCCCCGATTTTCCTGTATTGAGTGCAAATGACCAAAATGCCCTGAGGCCATTACCAGAAATTAAAGGGCAGCGAATCGGGCCATCCTGAATGGGTCAACTCAATGTTTGAAGGGGATTGTACCTATTATGTTTGATCTGAAGTGAAATCGTTTTCTAAACTTTCGGCTCAAAATGACCAAAATACCCTCGTGCTCTACACGGGTAAAAGGTGCCGTTTGAGCCAGAAAATTTTCCAGGAAGTTTAGAATGATGTTTTAGAGTAATATTTGATGTTTAGGAACAGGAAGGTCCAAGATCATTAGTGCAAATTACCGTTTTACCCCTAGAACGTGTACAGTGCGCCTAATGAAGCAATTAAGCCAAACCTAAGCAATATTAGGCTCTAATCGAAGATTAATTTATTTCGATAATTAATCTAGAGTCAAAATGATTTATTAAGGTTAATTAGAAACTAAGATTGCTTAGTCAAGTTCTAATTACATTCTTTAATTCAAGATGTCTAATCAAAAAGTAATGAATAGTGTTTTTCTCTCTCCAATTTCCTTAAATCAAGGAAATTTGTCACACCTTTTGACCAAAAGAATTATTTTAAAATTGTTAATCTATTAGAATTTTCCCCCAAAAGCCACAAATTTTGAATTCAAATTTCATCCAAAAAGGCTATGCAAAAGCTAGGACATTACACCTAAGCTAGCACTTTAACCAAGCTTCCAGACAAGCTTTGGAAGATATTTTCCTTCCCTCCAAGGCCAATGAATTTCGGCCAGCCCTCCTCCCTAAATTAGCCACAACATTTCATTCGTTATAAATACCAAACCTTGGAAAGCTTGGACACCTTTTTGATCATTTGCTAAGTTGAGTTTCCTTGCACTTTCTCTCATTTTCTCTCATTTTCCCTTCCTCTAAGTTCTTTTTCTTCCTCCCTCAAAGAACCACCACCACCACCTTGAGCCACCACAAACCACCTAAACCACCACTCTCATACCTTAGAACACCTCCTAAACACCAAACCTCACCATTTCCAAGCTTGCATCCTCAAGGAAAAATCATCTTCCTTGAGAACCTTTGAAGGCCGAATCCTTGTTGCTCACCAAGAGAGATTTGTCTTCTCATTTCCTTGCAAACTCAAGCTTTCTTTCAAAGCTTTCAAGATTTCACTTGGTAGGGGTTTCTTTTCAAGTTTTCTTACTTTCTTTGAGAAAAGTTTCTAGTTTTCTCTTGGTTTCAAACTCTTTTTCTTCCCTTTGTATTTTCGGCCATGAGGCCATTTTACAAACCAATCTTTAGCTTGATGATGAGGTCTCATGGAGATAGTTTGGTGTTTGTCATGTGAGAAACCTCTAAAGCTTGGAACTTGGTCTTGGACCATATACAAACTTGGTTTTTCCTTTTCTTTGCAAGTTCCAAGTTTTGGTTTTTCATTTCCTTTCCTTTATGTTTCCGGTTCCTCCTTGGTTTTTCCTAGTTCAAAGTTTTGGCCTTCATTCCTCAAAAGGTTTGTTTTTCCTTTTGCCTTGTCCAAGCTTTGGCTTTTATTTCTTTTTCTTCAATGGTTTCGGTTTTTCCTTTCCTCTCTTGAACAAAGTTTGCTAAAAATGTTAAGGTAGTCCTTTTTTATTTGTTTGAAAGGTTGTCTCTTGAAAATCGTTTCCTTGAGCTTGATGATGGTGTTCAAGAACATAAGACTTCCTTGTGTCTTATGCTAAGAACTCTAAAGCTTGCTTTATGATACATAATGGGTTGAGGTTTTTATGTTCCTTTAAAGTCTTGGAAGAGCTTTAGTTAAGATTAAAAAGGAGTTGCATTCATGTTTACTTTTATGCTTTGCATAACATGTTTATTTTCAAGCTATATCACTAAGCAACTTAAAGATTAAAACAATGTGCATCACCACTTAATAAATCTCAAAGCCTACCTATTTCAACCTTAAAGTTGATTGTTGATTTGGGGTAAACACCCCAAGAGGCTAGAGCACTAAAATAAAGAATTGAACCTTGCATTTCATGTTTACTTTCTTGTCTATCATGTTTATATTTTACGCCATCACTTAAACTCTAAAGATAATAAATGAGTGCACCTCATATTTATTTTATGCTCTCACTTTATTTTCTAAAAGAAGAGTAAAATGAGTTGCATAGCATGTTTAAATTTATGTCACCACCTAAATGGTCTAGAGCTAAAGACTTGCCCAAGTATCCAATGTAAAGTTTTAAGAAAACGTTGGTTTTCAATGAAGCCATTTTGGCCTTGTGGTGATGATGATAGGCTTGGTGTGAGTTCATCTAATCACAAGTGCCCATAGCCATGTTTTGAAATTTTTCTAAGCTTAGGAGTACCTAAGAACATTATGAATGAGATTATATGTTTTAAATCTATTTTATGAGAAATTAATTTAGCTACTGATCTTGCTTTGAACTTTAATGATTTTAATGAGATAAATTGGTTTCTAAAAGAGTTTGAGTTCCTAAAATTGTTCCAAGAGAAAACTAGCAACTTGTATGCATTTTAATTCATGAGATTATGTGATTTTATGGGCTTATGATTTCGGTTCTGCCCTTCATGATTGGCTGCTGTACAAATGTTGTTCTAAGGTGTTAAAATGTGTAAAATTATGTTTGAGTGAAGGGAGGATCGATTTAGAGAAGTTAGAAAAGAATAAGTAACTTAAAAGGATCAAGAATGAGAATTCTAGAACACCTTAATGCACAAATTTGCAAAACTGTTCCAGCATAATTAATTCAAGTGTAAATGGTTCATAATCAGTAGGATATGCATAAAAACCTTTCATAAATGATTAGGTATTAATTACTAAGCTTAAGGTGATGATAAGGACTTAAAATAGGAATTCTAGCACACTTAGACATGGCAAAATGTGATTCTGTCCAGCAAAGCTAAATTGAGGAAAAGTAATTATAACTTAGTAAACATGCCTAGGAATCCCTCATAATTGGTTTAGGGATTGATTATGAAGCCTTAGGCGAAGACGGATCTTAAAAAGGGTCAAGAACGGAGATTCTAGAGCCCGTAAGTATATGATATTTTTCCGGCCCAAACTACATAATGCTGTTTGGAATTTTAAGTGTGCCTAAAACTTAGTGAGAATTTTAAGTAATGATCCCTTAGGTGTTATAAAAATCCTTAGTGAGGATTAGAATGACCGAAATGCAAGTTTAAAGCCCGTAAGGGGTCAAAGCATAAGATACTATGAGATAGGTGGACGAGAAGTATGATTATGATGATGAACCTCGTGCACACTTATGATGATGTGGTTATGTTAAGTTCCTTGAGCATGAAACTTTATGTGCATAATTTGATTTGGTGATATGATGAAATGTTGTGTTTGAGATGCATAATGTTTCAAAGCTATGAATGAAATTGAGAATATGCTCATGTGAACTAGAAAGTTATTGCAATGAGAAAGTTCCATGAAAATGATGCATGTGACTGAAATTATGTGGCATGACTCAAATTTGAGGAAATTCGAAAGTAGTTTTATGCCGCGAATTTCCGTCAAATTTGAGGGACAAAGGAAGTTTTTGAGAAAATGAAGTTTAAAGTTATATGCGAGACGCATTCTCCTGCTAGAGGAGAAAGTAAACCCTGGGGGGTATGGACGTCGAGCCATACCGAAGCGGACAAAGTCGTGGTCTTAACCAAGTCGATACGTTTCGAAGGATGAAAGTATATGATGTTTAAGGTGACACACCGAGACGTACTTCTCCTGCTCCGGTGAGGAGAAGGTAAAACCGTGAGGGCATAGACATTAGCCCCAAAGCGGACAAAGTCGCTGGTCTTAACCAGTCGATGCGTTTCGAAGAAGGAAAAAGTCCCATGATGGGTGATCCTTAGGCCCCTACCCGTACTCTGGGAGTCGGGATTATGATGATTATGATTATGTTTATGATTCGCTTATCAAGAGGATAAGTAAGAACTAGTGACGACTAGTTAAGGTATGAGCTCATAGCCTAGTTTAAGGGGTGCGGTTACTATATTATTGGTGTCACAAGTATGAGAAAAGGAAAGATGTTCAAAGAAAAGTTACATGCCACTTAATGTTGTTTGAATTATTGTTTGATTTACCTAAAGTGCTAATGCATCCATGAAATATTATGTTGCATACATGCATTAAGAATCATTATAAAAGACATGGACCTTGGATAAATACCTTTGCGAAAACTCATAATGAACTATGCATGCTTAACCTTTTCATAATAAACCCAAGGTTCCTGGGACGTAAACGATGACACTAGGATAGAGGACTTCCTCCTGAGATTCTTTAGTAAGAATTCTCTTCCTCTCTCTCTTTCTTTCCGTTACGTCTTCAGATATCGATGGCGTCGTTCGTGATTTTCATTGACCCGCCTACATGGGAGGTGCACTATGACCCCGAGCATCAGCTTACCACTTCAAGGGTCATTGCGAGGTGCGCGTTTTGCATACGTGGGACGCCCTTTTGCTTTCCCCGTCTCCAGCTATGGCTTCGACCAACTTCACCCTTTGGCGACGACTGATCTTTGAGAGGACACGACCCCGAGACGGCCAGGCGTCGTGCCCATCCTTCCTGGTCGGAGGGCTCTTCCCTTCGTTTCCTATGGGTCTCGAGGAGGTAGCGAGAGGACACGGTCACCCGCGGAGGCATGCGAGGCGCGGACAGCCGAGAGCGACCATGACGCGGAGGCCACACTGTTCCCTCGATTCCCATGCCTAGATCCCTCTTCGTTGGGCTACATCCGAGGAGCTTCGTCAGTCGCGGGCTACATCTCCCCAACAAAGGATCGGCATCGCAGTATTGGAGTGGGAGGGTAGTGATAGTTGGGTGTTTATCTTTTGGGGGTTGTTTCATGTATTTGTTATCATTTGATATCATTGTATTGCAAGCTCTCCCATGATATGGGTAAGACTTTATGCTTCTGTTATATTTCTATTGTGATGTACTAAACTATTATCTAATGTAATGAGGAATGATGTTTATGATGGATGTGTTCTTTAATGTTTATGTTTTGTATGTTTTATTTATTCTTCGCTTCACGTTGTTTATGTTACGCGCAAAGGCTCGCACTTTGTTTTATATAAATCATTTCAAAAAAAAATTTACCCATATTTTCGCTAAGTGTTTTATAAATGAATTTAAAGAGAAGTAATGACTAATAATTAGTCTTGATACGTCCTAGGCGTATTGGGTTAAATATTAGGGTGTTACATTATGAGAGGAGTTTCGATTCATCAGAGCCTTAGGTGGACTCACATATTTAGAACATGTTACATTAGTATGTCATGTATAGTGCTTAGTATTAGAGATAAGCTAGGGATAGGCATTCATGACCTTGTTATTGCTGTGCCATGGTAACTAGCTCATTTAGTTTGGAAATATGAGCCTGATCACCTCGGTATTTGTTGACTTGTGTGCTTAGGGACCAATGGCACCCGCAGAAATCAGAACGCAAACGCCGGGTGAGAAGATGGCTGGGCATGCTTTACGTGAAATGGCTAGGGCGATGGAACGCATGTTCGACCGCATGAATGACCAAGGGACGCTGCTCAAGGTCCCCTTCCTGAGGCCGTGGAACAAGCCCGTTTTGGGGGAGTTCTCCAAGGCCAATCCCCCGACCTTCGGTGAGACTTTGAACCCAGACAAGGCGCTGAATGATGGATCAAGAACATGGAAAAGATCTACTCATTGTTGCTTGCTCGGAGGAGCAAAAGGTTACTCGCTACATGATGGAAGCCGACGCTGAGTTTTGGTGGACCGGCACCCAAAGGCTGCTAGAAGCTACGGCAGCCATGGATGGAGGTGTTTAAGACGTACTTCTATGAGAAGTATTTCGGAATCCGTGAAGAACGCCAAGGACATTGGATTCATCCAGTTGGTCCAAGGTGGAATGTCTACGCCAATGTGCGGCAAAGTTTGAAGAGTTGATCAAGTTCTCGCGGGTTTTCCAAGGGAATCCCGATGAGATGGAAGTGTGTAAGTTTGAGGCCGGTTTGGGGCCGAACTTAACTCCTGTGGCACGCATGGAGATTAGGGACTTCCGGACCCGTCAACAAGTGCCAAATCATGAAGAAGGGCACAAGAAGATGAGTGCCGCAAGGGTGGATCGTCCCAGATCATTGGGACCCCAAGCCCCCGAAGTTCAAGCCATCAAATCAGACTCAAACGAGGAACCACTACCATCCCTACCAATCCAACCAGTTCAAGCAACAACAGCATCATCAACCACAACAACAAAGAGGACCCAGACAATCAACCATCCAACGGCCTACAAGGCCGCCGTTAGACCCAGCGGCCGCGGAAACCGCAACCATCAGACAAGGCGGAATGAGGGATCCTGGCAATGAACAACAACAATGAACAAGGAGGGCCCAATGGGAACAAGAACAAGGCACCCAAGGATCCCCTCCTGCTCCGGACCCGCACAGGGGACCTGAGTGCCCTCGCTGTGTAAAGAATCATGGCAACCGTCCTTGCCTAGCCGGGCAAGGAGTGTGTTTTAGAGTGGCAAGCTCGGCCACTATGCAAAGGATTGCAGACGTAATGGAGGGTCGTCGATTGGGAATCCTCGACCGCGACACCGCGGGTCTTTCCCTTCACCACGAAGGGCGGACAAGTGGAAACGACCTCATCGAAGGTAAGTGCGAACTAAAATGGTAGACCTCACTGTGCTATATGACTCTGGTGCTACTCATTCTTTCTGTCACATGCTAGTGTCGAGTCTCTAAATTTGCAAGTTTCTAAGCTTCCTTTGACTTCATTGTTTCTCTCCTTTACAATCGTCCCTGTCATACATGTACTGTTTTAAATTGCCATCTTCTGTTGAAAATAGATCCTATGTCATAGATTTGATTTGTTTACCTTGAAAGACATAGGAATAATCCTTGGCATGGATTGGCTTCACGCTAACCATGTATGTTAAACTTTTATCCAAATGGATTATTTTCATCGTTTTCCCTAGCAAGACTAGTCAAACCTTGAAACTTATGTGAATGCCGTAGATGTCTTCTATAGTGGGGAGACTGAGGGATATGTCCTTCTAGCCGCTAGCGGTAGACTTTAGCGAAACATAGATGACATTCCTCTGGTAAGAGGTACCCGAGGTATTGCGATGAGTACCGGAGTTCCTCAGGAGAGAGGTGGAATTCTCCATCGAGTTGGTCAGGAGGGACTATATCGATAGCCCCGTATAGGATGTCACCCTGGACTTGAAGGAATTGAAAACCCAGATTGGAGAATTGTTAGAAAGAGTTTTGGACCTAGTGCTTCAGGGTGGGAACCCCGGTTTGTTTGTTAAGAAAAGGATGGGAGCATGAGATTATGTATAGATTATAGGCAATTGAATCGTGTAACGTGGAAGATAAAATACCTTTGCCTAGGATTGATGATCTTATGGACTAGTTGAAGGAGCGGTGGTATTCTCCAAGATTGATTAAGGGTCGGGATACCACCAAATTAAAATGAGGATGGGGATATACCTAAAACCGCTTTTAGGAACACGGTTCGGACACTTGAGTTCGACATGATGTCCTTTGGACTAGACAAATGCACCCGCAGTGTTCATGGACTATATGAATGGGATCTTGAGCCCTATTAGATAAGTTCGTGGTTGTTTTCATAGATGATATACTCATCTATGGAAGACTCACGAGAGCATGAAAGTCACCTAAAGTTGGTTTTAGAGGTGTTGAAAGAGAAGAAGTTGTATGCTAAGCTATCTAAGTGTGATTCTGGTTGGAGGAAGTGAAGTTTTGGGACATGTAGTATCAAAGGGAGTATAGTTTGACCTAGTAAGATAGAAGCTGTGATGAATTGGATAAGACCGACACCGTATCAAAAATCCGGAGCTTTTGGGATTAAGGCTGTACCGAAGGTTATTAAAGGATTTTCCCATTGCCTTTCCCTAACCAAGCTAACTAGGAAGAACACAGTTTTCATGGAATCCCGATTGTGAAAAGAGCTTCCTAGAGTTAAAGGAAAGGTTGACCTCGACCCCAAGTTTTGGTTCCAAACCCGATGTACCCTTCGAGGTATATTGTGATGCTTCGAGGGAAAGGTTTAGGCTGTGTGTTGATGCAAAATAGGCAAGTGGTAGCCTATGCGTCTAGACAACTCAAGCCTCACGAGGTTAATTACCTACCCATGACCTAGAGTTAGCCGCCATAGTGTTTGCCTTGAAGATTTGGAGGCATCACTTGTATGGAGTAAGGTTTGAAGTTTTCTCCGATCATAAGAGTCTTAAGCATCTTTTGATCAAAAGGAGCTAAACATGAGGCAAAGAAGGTGGATGGAGTTTCTAAAGGACTATGATTTCGGCTTAAGTTACCACCCAGGCAAGGCCAATGGTGACCGATCCTTGAGTCGAAAATCATTACGCTTATCCCACATGATGGTCAAGGAAGTTGACTTATAGAGAAGTTTAGGGACATGAATTGGGGATGTCAATAAGGAAAAGAGTGTAAAGATGTGTCATCTCCAGGTAACAAGTGGGTTTAAACAAAGGGTGATGATGGCACAAGTCAAAAATGAGGAGTTTCAGGGAGTTACAAGGCGGTAAAGGCTGGAAAGCTTAAGGGTTTTGGCAAGGAGGGGCGGATGGTTTGTGGAGGTTTGAAGGACGGATGTGTGTACCGCAAGATGGTGACCTCCAAGAAGTATCTTGGAGGAGGCCCATAAAAGCCACTTCACCATCCATCCTGGTGCCACCAAGTGTATCAGGATTTAAAGAAGATGTTTTGATAGCCGTTGAAAAAGGACGTAGTAGCCTGGGTTAGTAAGTGCTTACCTGTCAAAAGGTGAAGATTGAGCACAAAAGCCTCAGGAATGCAACCTTTGCTATCCCGAAATGGAAGTGGGATAGTATCTATGGATTTTGTGACCAGCCTACCCCGAACCCAAGCGGCCATGACGCTATTGGGTAATAGTGGAAGGTTGACCAGAGTCGACCCATTTCCTACCCATCAAGTTAACCTTTCCCTAGATAAGTTGGCCAATTGTTACATTAAGAGATAGTGAGGTTACACGAGTTCCATCGACGATAATCTCGGACGGAGATCCGCGGTTTACGTCGTGTTTTGGAGAGCCTTTCAAAAGGCGTTTGGTTAAGTTGTGCTTAAGCCCGGCTTCCACCCTCGAACGGATGAACAATAAGGAAAGAGGGATATCCAAACCTTGGAGGATATGCTAAGGGCATGTGTTTTGGATAGGAAAGGAGATTGGGATAAGTGCAC
>JAMLFY010001668.1:0-10379 GCA_030441495.1 Dalbergia oliveri
GAGTATCAGTTCCAGTTCTGCATTGTTTGCTGCTAGTAGTATACATCAGGTGGGGTGTGTCTTATGTTCTCAGTCAGGTGACTGGTTTGGACATCGATCAATCAGTGCTCCTTACATAGGGCTCCTCTCGCTTCTGGAGCATGAGCCTTTCTCTTTAATAATAAAAAAGAGCACTTATCTTTTAGAATCAAAGCAACAGATATTATATTACTCTTAATGTAACTAGATCATATTAACTATCTCTTTATTCACTTATAGAACACAAAAACAGCATAATTAATTAACGTTGATAAAGATAAAATTAGGATGAAATAATTAATGTTTGTTAGAATTTTAACAAAACAGATCATGTCAAATAAAAATAACTTCCTGAAAAGACAACTAGCATTAAATGGAGGTAGGATCAATTAATCTTGAATCATTTGACCACATAATTCCGGCATCAAGATCAAATATGGTGAACAGCTCAACCCATCTCCAACTCTTGAACAAAATAAGGGCTTCAAGTTGAAGCCCATAACTCCTTAGAAAAAGAAAAAGTTACCCCAAACACCGAAATTTCATGGCGAAGAGTCACCTTGACGTGTAGCATATTGCAATAATAACTAGCACGATTTTGGAAATTAATCAAAAAGGTATCGAATTTGGAACACACGATTCTTTTAAAAATTATAATATTTAAATTAACATCAAGGTTGCGTCAATTAAGGAGTATGGATTCTTGAGAATATCTTTACATTTATTTATTCGGTTTTGGGATGATTGGAAAGTTTATGAGAAGTGACATATTTCAGGGTTGTTTAAGGAAGTGTGTTTTTGTCTTCGATTAAAGTGGCATATTCCGGTAGGATCTAAGAAATTTTCTTTGATTAAAGTAGTTCTCTTTGTTTTGACTGCTGGCAACTACCGAACCGAAACCTATCCTTTTCCCTCAAATTCATGATTGAAATGCTTTTCCCAATTCTTCCACCGTGCACCCTTTTCCAATATCTTTTTATTTTTGGATTCGAGCCATTTGCTGCAAACTAAGCTAGAACGAGAACTCTTCTATGTTTCTCTGCCAGCAAGCACAGCAACCTTTCCGATGCAATTTGATGACTGCTTTGGGAAAGGGTCTCCACGGGAAAAAATGAATATCTGTTACATTTTGAAAGTAATTAAACAAACAAACTTTGGACGTAAAGTGAAACTTTAATAAAATATTAGAGATGTCAATGTACACCTACCTCCAATGTTTATTATGTTCATTGGTTATTTATTTCTTTCTATAATCTAGTTCATTTTGCAACAATTGATTATTGAATTAACCCATAAATTTTAAACTTATAAAAGTCATTCCAATAAAAGCTTTTGAAGATTTTTCATTACTCAAGTTAATTTTTAATCACAACTAAACACAATTTCTTCATATTTTTATATGAGATTATCAACCCTGGATACAAATAAAAATATTAAAACAAAAATTAGACAATAATCACTCATAAATTTATATCACCTATATGGATTCAATTGATATTACATGTATGGGTCAATATTTTCTTTATAATAGTAACTTTTTTAAATTAATTAAATGTAAGTTATTTTATGAAAAAATTATTTCTTTAACTGAAAATTAATTGATTGAGTGCAAACTTCAATGAAATAATTCGTGAAAACTAAATTACAACATCATGTTTTTCTCCTAAACTAATGAATTTCGTACTTTCTCACTGTGGAGTACAATATGTATAAATATTGGTTGATTCATGTCATATTAAAATTTCAGAAAACATTTTTTAAACCAAGTGGGTAACTACTCAGTGCTTTAGGTTAAATATTTTTTATTTCAATTCTTCAATTATAAATCAAATATTTAAAAATATTGTTGTTTGAAAAACTGAAGACAAAATCCACTCACTTTGATCATACAGTTGAGAGATAAAAACATGTGAAAACAAATAGAAAATGAAAATAGTGAAGGGGCTTTCGATTTAACTTCTGTACATATTTTTATTAGGTGGCATTCAATTTTCTTAATTATTTTGATTAATTTGGATTAGATTATTTAGAGATAATTTTTTATTTTAAAAATAAATAAAATAAGATTTTTAAGAACCCAACTTTATTATAGTAATTCTTAAATTCTAAACTACATAAATTAATACCACACAAATTATCTATCAGGAATGGATATGCCTAGTTGAAATATTTGGTTTTTGGACAAAAAATCGATAAGATTTTTTATTTGTTGGAAACCAACTTTTGCATATTAATTCTTAAATTTTCAACTACAAAAAATATGTTGTCACAAAAGAAGAGTTTATAGAAATTATTTATGTACAAAATATTTAATTAATTTTTCAAAGTTTGCATGCAATTAAATTATTGCAAATTAAATTAAATTTGAACCACAAACTATTGTAACCTACAGTATTATAAAAAAAGTATTAAAAAATTTAATTTTCAGTGAATAGGTTAATTTTTTCTCAAATAACTTTCAAGAAGATCACATTCCACTGTTTGGAAAGTGTCACATCACAATTTTTTTTTTTTGTATGCATGCGACATCACAATTTAAATATATTACTTTTCATATACGTATATGTGAAGTGGCTAGCCCATATAAAGTAGCTTGCAGAGGTTAAATACCCTAGTGTTGTGAGTCCACATGTGTTATGCTGTTATATGGTAGTGTGGTCAGGCCTTTGGTTAGTGAGTGAAACCTGGAATGTGAACACGAGATTGGACATGACCCTCCTTATTTGTATAGTGTAAAGATAGATTTGAAGCAATATACGTGCGTAAGGCACCTTCGTCTCCACAGGTGCCTCATACACAAAATTACTCTTAAGGATCAGTTAACCTTTAATTATGAGCAATGTTATGTATAGCATTGCAAATGGACATCGTAGAATCTGTTTCTGTGGCCTTGTTAACCTTTAATCATGAGCAAATGTTATGTATAGCATTGCAAATGACATTGTAGAATTTGTTTCTGTGGCCTTTTTAGCCTTTAATCATGAGCAATGTTATGTATAGCGTTGCAAATGACATGGTAGAATTGTTTCTGTGGCCTGTTAACCTTTAATCATGAGCAAATGTTATGTCTAGCATTGCAAATGGCATTGTAGAATTTGTTTGTGGCCTTTTTAGCCTTTAAGCATGAGCAATGTATACCATTATTGTAGAATTTGTTTCTGTGGCCTTGTTAACCTTTAATCATGAGCAATGTATATACCATTGCACATGACAGTGTAGATGAAAATGACATTGTAGAATTTGTTTGTGGCCTTGATGGTGACGGTATGGCGATGTGATGAGGTAATCTACTCCATTGCCATGCACTTGGACCCACAATTGAAAAACTATATATTTTATTTTAATATTTGAAGTCAGATGCGTGCGCAAGGCAGATTCAGAAGGTAAATTAAGCTTTATTTTTGTAATTATTTGCGTTCTGAATCTAATCTTTCGTTTCTCTCATTCTTTGTCAGTAGGACTCGTCAAGGAAAATCATCAAAATGAATGAGCCGGGTGTCAACGGTATTGAGATTGATGTTGTGGAAGCTTGGAGCACAACCACACGCCTGAAGAAGCCATTGCTGTGTTCCTGGACGCACCTTTGTTACTCCAAACGTAGACCTAGTTATTTGGTAGTGTATGTCGGCCAAGTTTCCTAATAGAGTGTTTTGTTTTGAGTATCAGTTTTGTCTCGGTCAAGGGACTGGTTTGGACATCTATATCAGGCTTTCTCTTACAAAGGCCTCCTCTCACTTTTGAGAGCATGAGCCATTTCTTTAATAAGAAAAAATGAGTAATAGTAGTCTTGATCTTTTACGAACAATTAAAGAGATATTATATTTACTCTTAATGTAACTAGGTCATATTAACTCTCTCCATTAACTTATACAACACAAAACAACATAATTAATGTTGACAAAGATAAAGTTAGGATAAAATAATTAATGCTTTGTTAGAATTTTAACAAAACTAAGCATGTCAAATAAACAACTTTCCGAAAAGACAATCAGCATAAAAATGGAGGTAGGATTACTTAATCTTTAACCATTTGACACGTGATTCCGTGATTCCGTATGGGGTCCACCGTCCCTTCCACTATTTTATTTGAAGCAATATGCGTGCCTAAGACAGCTTCATCACTGGTCGCCTCATACACAACATTACTCTCAAGGCAACGAGAGGTGTTACGTTGAGACCACGCCCTGTTGCTCTTGCAAATTCAGAAGGTAAATTAAGCTTTATTTTGTAATGATTTGCGTTCTGAATCTAATCTTTCGTTTCCCTCATGCTTTGTCAGTAGGACTCGCCAAGGAAAATCATCAAAATGAATGCGCTGGGTATCAACGGGATTGAGATTGATGTTGTGGAAGCTTTGGAGCACAACTACCCGCCTGAAGAAGCCATTGCTGTGCAGGGTCTTCTTCATCTCAATCCAAGCAACCTACCAGAATTTTTGCTTGTGCAATGCAATCTTACTTTATTATCCTCAGATACAGGCTTCTTCAAGTACTGCTCTCCTTCTGATGTTGGTGGCCAACAGCAAAGGTTCCATATTCGTGCAGCTCATGCAAGGAATACATATTACGTCATGTACCTGGTCAAGCCGCTAAAGAGGGCGTTCCCATCCGTGTGTACCTAATAAGCGATGGTACATATTACTATTATCCATTGCTGTTTAAGAAGAGGCGAGATGGCAAATATGTTATCACACACAGAGGATTGCCAGAAATCAGACAGTGGATCCATGTTTGTCAGGCACTTGGTTTGAATCCAGGGATGGCGTAAAAATGTGGGTCCTTCGCCATCTCCGAAGCCGTGAACTGTGCATATTCATGGCCAAACAAGTGAGAGAAGGGTAAGTGTTGTCGTACCTCTGGACTATGGGCAACAATAGGGCCTTTGGGTTCTTAAAGTAATGTTCTATTATATATCTTTACACTTATTTATTAAATTTTGCTATGTTTGGAAAGTGTTAGGACAAGTGCGACATTAATTATTTCTGTATTCTTGGTTGTTTAATGAAGGGTATTATGTTTTGTTTCCTTCTTCTCATTAACTGCATCCAACAAGTCCTCTCTTTTAACTGCTAGCAAACACGACAACCTTTTCGTTGTCAAATTCATGATTGAAAATGCATGTGTTTTTCCCACTTCTGTACTGTCTTTGTACTTTTGGATTCAAGCAACCTTTCCGTTATCAGTTTCATGACTGCTTTGTAGTCCCCCAAAAGGACCTCCAAGAAATAATGCACCAACATTCTGATTCTGTAGGGTGAAACAAATTCCCAAGAAGGAAGAATTTTTGTTTTTTGTCTTTTATTCTTTAGAAAGAGTTATATGAGAAAAGAAATGTCACGTGAAATTAAGATATAGTTTTTCACAAAATAACATTGTCTGCATCTGTTTCTGTAGTATGTTGGTCTGGGCTTAAGTAGGGATTTACAGGAAGTTTTATTGTGATTTTCTTTCAGGGGACACCGTAAAGTTCTGCAGCTACACATTTTCTTGTAGCTATGTGATTATCTAATCTGCTCACACATTTTCCCCTATAAAGGGTATTTGACATTAGTTAAGAGATTAGTCAAGAGTCTGACCCTACCTTTCTTTTTTCCCGAAGATCATAATCTCATGCATAAGAAATTTGAAGTTTTTTACTTTTTGTCTTGTGAAGTTATATTCAAAGTGCTTGTCTTTTGAAGTTTTTCCTTTTTCTATTGGACCTTCTGTAAGCGAAAATGGGACGAACAGAGGAATGGCTTGAGCAATACCATGCCGTGCAAAGCGGTGCCTAGGTTATAAAGTTATTACAAAGTTGCCGACTAATCAATGATAAAAATGCACTTATTATACTAATTTTTTTAAAATATCTAAATTAAATCTAATATATAAATCATACCTATTCAACAATTTCTCCATAGGTAAAAATTATGTAATTTAATTAGTAGGTATGATTGGAAAGTTGTGCGAGTTTCCTTTGTTCTAGCAAATATTAATCGAAAATTGAGATGTTGATTGCTAGAATTATAGCTTCCAAGTCTACAGCATATGATGAATTTAGTTTTGGAAGCTCAGATTGCACTAAGTTAGTTGCTGTTTTGCTATAAAGAAAAATAAAGTTTAAATGAACAAAAAAAAGTTACTGTTTTGTTCATACTAGTGATGAATTTCTACCGTTTCTGACATTCAATTGAAACCTTTGTTTATAATGTAAATTCCTTGATCCAATATCACCAATTAACATTGGATGGTTGCAAGTTGTCCTAATTTGGCGAAGTTAGTCCCCATGTGCAATATCGTCATATCGACAAAAGAATCTTGACCTGATGATAATATGAAAAAAAAAAAATTATCTTTGACGTGCAACGCTACTTTTATCTAAAAGCAAAAGAGAATAAATGGAATCGAATTGAAGAAAAGCGTTTCTCTTTCCTCTTTTGCCTTATTCTCTGCACTTTTACTTTGGTTTCAATCCACCAAACAATATAGCTAATCCCTTTCTTTTCCATCTTCATAACTTACAGCAGTAGAATGGTCATATCCAGATACCTACCACCACTGCCCACTATTCCAAGTGGCAAAAGCTTTAATTTAAGAGTGTCCTGTCCCTTCTTCTCTTCCATTCCCTTATTTAATTTCTTTTTTGGTTCCTTACATTGCGTTGTTGTTAGGAGATTATATAGTTCATTGAGTCACGGTAGATTTTGTTTAACTAGTTACTAACGTGAGATTTTGCCCTAGGTTGCACAAGTTATGATTATAACACTTCTCTCTTGCCCTTGATGTTTGGGTTGTGTTGTTGTTTTCAATATGTGCTGTTATTTTCTATATTAGAGTGTGAGACTACTTGAATGAGATTCAAAGATCATTGAGAGAATATTCAAAGACATACAATCATTATATTTTCAGTTTGATAAGTAAGTATTAAAAAAAATGTTTTCAACCCTCGCTCCTCCCCTCTCGGCATAAAATCAAAGGTGCCTATAGTATTTATCCTTTTCAGTTTCCTTTCTCATCATTGACAAAACAATGTGTCATAGAATTTACTAAAGTTCAATCTAAGATATTATGCACTTAAAAAATAAAATTAAATAATCTAAGAGACATTGTCGGCCATGATTTTCTAATTGACAAATTAGAATTACATGATAATTTTATTGAGCAAAACTAGAACAACACTCATGTCTGCTTTACCTAACTTATAAATTTTGAGGTAATTGAGAAATTTATTCGGTACTTAACTGTCAGGATTGATAGGCAAATACTACAAGTCATGGCACTTTCTCTTTACGCATATTATTACTATTTTCTACTGCTCTGCTTTGGTGGTGAAGCAAAACCTAGCCAGCTGTTATGGCTTGTGGTCATCACCAGCCTGATTGGGCTAAATGTGGATACTGAAAGTTTCGTTGCCTAGACACTGAAGAATTTTACCGGAAAATGGCTCCCATACTTTCTCTGCCTTTTATACCTCTAATTAATTGAAGGTTCTTATTTAATTTGTACCATATTCTGTAGTTAGATATTTTGAATTAACAATACTTCCCCTAGCTATATAAACTTATTCTAGTTAGATGTGCAAGTACAGAAAGTGTTTGTTTATATTGCATGGTTTGTAATTATTAGCAGAAAATATTTGAGGAAACATAAAATAAGGAAAAGTAGGGCGTGGGACTCGCCAATTTTTTTCCTTCCACACTTGGGTGGAAAATGAGTGAAAAAAAATATACCCAAAAAGACTTAGCGTAATGATGTGCACCAACATAAAACAGTACTGGCCTTGGCACAAAATAAGAAACAAAAAAGGCAGATTTGACCTCAGACATCCAAGGAAGGATTGTAGCAGCATTAGCTCTCACGCCTGGCGAAGGCGAAAGCTCTTAGGCGGCCACTGCTAACGTTTAGAGAAACAAGCCTTTGGATTTGTCATCATTGTAAATAAGAACCAAAATAACCAATGAAATGGTAAACTTCTTTCTACACTCACGTGGCGTATATGGAAGATATAATAGTGCCTATACACGAGTGAATCAACAATGAGTAGTTGCAAGACAAATGCAAAAACCAAAATATAACATGTAGCGTCCTACTCACATAATGATTGCTCCTCCTAACAAATGGCAATAAAAACAATGACAAAGAATGCAATCATCTAACATTAGAACATAGGATTATAAAAAACATTAACAAACCATCATCGCTTATAAACACTTCCTGTACACCAGAATTTAAATTGGAAACTGTTCTCCAAACTAAATACACTAAACATACTCTCAAGACATACTAGGGAGAGTGACTGTGAAGCACGGGTACGTGGCTTTTGGTAAAGTATCTGTAACCTATTATTTGTATTGACATGTTGGTACGTACCAATGAGTTTTTTTTTTTGGTAAAAAAATGGGTACATGTGGTATGCGTGGGTACGCATCGCATACGTGCAATTTGAGAGCTACACAATTTTAATTTTTCAACCCTTTACTTCCCGTTTCACTTCCCCTAACCCATCAAACCCGACCACTCATTTCTTTCTTCCCAAAACTCACCCCGACAATGATATCTCTCCCTCTACTCCTTCGTTTCCACCGTGGGCGAGACCACTCCACAACAATGATGGAACACGACCATGACCTAAGGCTGGCAACTTCACCCTTAAAGTACGGCGGTCATAGTCCACCCTAAAGAGCTGCCGACAACTACAGGTTGTATCCATTGCAAAGCCCCACAACGAACCTGGATGTTGTTGCTATTTTTTATGTTTGTTCTTGACTTCCCGTTGATTATTGAGTGTTTTGGATTAGAATAATTTCTGAAATTATGTAATTAATTATCTATGTTTTCACAATAGGTTCAAATGTTTTATTTTGGCATTTAATGTTGAGAAATTTAGATTTTAGACTTGTTTTATATTGAAGTTTTAGTTTTTATCATATGAAAATTGGGAAATTTTATTTTTTATTTTTATTTATTTATTTTATATAAATTGGCATACTCATACCCCATTTTTTACAAAATTTTTGTACCCCTTATTATTTTAATTTAGGAAATTGGTACCATACCTATCGGAACATAGGAGAGTGACAATCCTGGGAAGTTTTTACTACGCTCACCAAATGATTTAGAGTATCTGATAATCAAAAATGTTTTTATATGACTCTCAGAGAACATGTGTAAACATCTGAAAACCAGATGCCCCAACCATTTTGTGAGCATAGCAAAACATGATTCAGTTCTTAAGATAACCAAACCCAAAGACATGAGAAACTCTTGCATCCCAAGATAACCAAATTCTAACACAATACCTAAACTCCCCTTGAGAAGGTGTTTGCATAGTCTAGGAGGCGTTACAATACATCCAAAATTGAAAAAAAAAAAAAAAAGGGAAAAGGAGAAAATTTTCAACACAACAAATCACACAAAATTGAGAGGGAAAGTTGTAGAGTGGTCACGAAATCTCATTCATTAAAGCAAAATACTTGGCCTCATTGAGAAGATTAGGTTAGTCTACATGAACAATTTCAGACATACGCTTGTCAAGTTTTTTTTATTTAATCATTGGCCGACATTATAACACACGAACTCAAATGCAGTCTAAAAACAACACAAAAAAAAAAAATAATGTAAGAAAAAGCTAAAAACATTAATCTTGAGAAAAATTCAAGATGCAAAAACAAAATAAATATTTTTGACGATGAAAGGGACTCGGAATATGGGTGGTGATACATCAGGATGGTCGGCAAGGCCAATTAGGCCAATTACGATGAACGAGACCTTAATAACATCGAAATCGTCACTGTCCCATTTTGCTTCTCAGCTAAAACCTTAGCTACAACTATAGAAAAAACGAGTTCATGATCAAATAAATAACAAAAAGGAGCATAAACAATATTCCCAGGACCTAAAGACCAAGTACGAGGATAAAAATAAGATCTTTTCACAGGTAATGAGAAACCCTGGACGGACATTTACGAAATCGATTAAGCATTTGGAAATTTGTTAGTCAATAGAATTGAATTATTACGTTCAAATAAACCATTTAAATTATTAAATTGATTTTTATTCCGTTTGGAATGTACTTCAAATAAAATGAATTGTTTATATTGACTATTTTATCCTTCATTAATAAAATATTATTTGGAGATTATGGTGTTTTGGATTTTATTCAATTCCATCACAAAATCAACTTCCTTTGGTCTGATTTTAATTTTTAAGTTTTGTTAACATAAAAAACTATTCGGTTACTTTGATGTATTTTTTTTTAAAATTTAGTGTTTTACTTTGGATAAAGAACTATTTGGATTTATATGTTATGTATAATAATTTAAACCACAATTGATAATAACAATAAAGTATTTAGTAATATGTTTATAAAATATTATTATTATT
>JAMLFY010001669.1:0-10364 GCA_030441495.1 Dalbergia oliveri
ATTAATGAAATAGATATGAAGGTAGTTTTATAGAAAAAAAATTAATAATCAAGGTTATAAAAATTATGGGTCATAAGTTGCTCTATTAGCGACACTTATAAAACTTTCCCTAGAATGAGTTTTAAATATTAGTATTATAGATATAGATTATAGATATATCATTATCAATATCTTAAAAATATTTTTAGTTCATATAAATATCACTACTTAACCGTATAGATTTATATTTATAAAAAAAAATTTAAGTCGCCAATAACAAAAGAATTTTTTTAAAAAAAGAATCATGTCCATCTATGTCTATATATATTAAATGAAATTTTCAAATAAATTAATATAATTTGTTGTCAAGGTAGAATTATTATATTATAAAATATTTTCATTTATTTTAGTACTTTTTTCATACATTAAAAAATGTAGCCTCAATTTATTTTCTTTTTTGAAAAAAAAAGGTCTTAGAAAAGCTATATCATTATCAATATCTTAGAAAAAGTATTTTCTGGAAGTTGTTTTTAATGTATGTTTCTTATTTAGGTCTTGTTTCTAATATATATATATTTTTATAAAAAGCATAGTTTTAATTAAAAGACGTTTATATAAAGTTTTAAATAAAACGTATTATGTGTAACTTATAATAATAAAAAATAACAATATATTTATATATAATTTAATTTTTAGATTTTTATTATATTAAGAAAACAAGTATTAATAGTACAATAATTTGTAAAAGTTTTTTTTTCAAAAATAAAAGTTACATATTTTCTTAGCTATTATTAATTTTAGAAATGTGCATAAAAATAAAAATATTTGTTAATTTGGTATATAAAGATGTATCATGAAGAAGGTAACAAGAATTATTTTTCCTTCACTATAAAAAATATACATTAATATAAAAATTAATGACTGAGAAATCATATAATTTTGTTTTTTTTAAAAAAAATTATGAAATAACGTTACAATCAATAATTTATTCTATCAATATAGTAATAATGAAATTATAAATATATATATAAGTTTATAAATATTTAATATCAACATAAGCCACATATATTTTATCTTGTAAAAATTTAAAACAAATAAGTTTTAATAAAATTTATTTTGGTGAGAAATAAAATCATAAATGTGAGAAAACAGATAATTAACAAAAAAAAATAAAAATAAAAAGTTTAGCTTATCTTAGGGGATAGAAATATATGTTTTTAGAAATAGAAGGGATAAAAGTATAACAATATCATCTTTCAAGGAAAAGGTTTTATTTTGCAAAAAATAAAGATTTCCATTTTATAAATTTTATTTCTTTAAGCACTACTTTACAAAATTTAATTTTGACAGAAAAATGTCTATATGTATTTATTTCAAATGTATATGATGATTTTTTATTAGTCCATAATGTAAGAAAATATGTCTCATATGACATTAGGTATGTATCTTATTTTATTGATTTAATAAATAAATAATAAAATTAATAGAAATAAAGTTATTAAGGGTGGTTACCAACTTAATGAAAGTTGGCTTTTGAAGGTCATATATCCCACTAACTGATCATATTCTTATCAATTAAGTCTCTTCTCATTTTACCATCACTAATAAAAAAAAAAGAGTAAGGAGAAGGTAATTTAGTTTTAAAAAATTTCTACTCTTCTCAATCTTATTTTATTATTTCATTATGGGTCAAGGTATATTCCTGAACTCTATATATTATTATTTATGAGAACTATGAATTTCAATATCCTTTTGTTTGATATAATGATAATTCCTTAGTAAAACCTTTAGAAACTATAACTTACATATAGGTACTGGTTTAAAAACTCAAGATTTAGTTTGGAATCCTTTGAATTTTCCTAAACACTCAAATTGATTCATGATAATTTTATTGATGGATAAATTAGTCCCTACCAAAGGACACTATTGGTTCTAACAATTTCGTTGATAGACAAATTGGTTTCAATAAAAAATTAATATTGAGACTCCTCACAATTGTAAAAATAGGATATATAGATCCCTGGCTAATTGAAAAATGTTAAATATAAATGTGAATTTTAATTATTGATTTATATGACATCCATTAATCCTAATCAACACTAACTAAAATACACCATTTTATTTTTATTTATTTTTTTGTAAATTCCTCCTCAAAATATTTCAATATTTCACCATACTCATTATCAAGAATGAAACCCTTATCCCACTACTTACCGTTCTAAGAAAGAAATATGATTTGAAATTGAATTTCTTATGCTTTATTACTATTTTGTTCTAGGTACTATGGTACTAATATCATAAATTTATAATAATTTTCCTAAAAAGTACAATGATTGCATATTACAAAACAACACAGTAGGGTCTTATTTTTGCAATTGTAAAGACATAAACACTAATATTTTTTGTTAGGAACCAATTTATCATCAAAATGAAAATGTCAAGGACCTATAGTGCCCTATTTTTACAATTAAGACCTCAAAACTAATATTTTTTGTCAGGGTCAATTTGTCTATCAATGTAATTGTTAGGTACCTATAGTATCTTATTTTTACCATTATGAGGGATTTCAACACTAATTTTTTTTTTTTGTTAGGGTCAAATTTGTCAATCATTAAAATTGTTAGGGAACAATTTAGATGTTTACTCCTTATAAATATATAAATTTTAGCCAAGTTGTATATCCAATATTGCAAAGATCATGTGCATATCAAATGTTATCTTTTCGTTAATGGATCATTATAATTTAAAAAAAAATTAATGGATCATTAACTACATGGAAGGTTGATATATGTTTTAGTAAATCTAAAGGACCTTTGGGGGAAATTTTACAAATCAAAGAGTGTATGGTATAATTATACTAAATCTTGTAGGAAGCTAGTGTAATTCACCTATAAAAATGACCAATTATTTTTTTTGTGAATGACACAAAATATATAATATTTTCATTTCAGGTATTGACCTCATTCATGCCAACTTATAATGCAATATATATATCGACCATAAACAATAATTTGTGATGATTATTTTGAACAAGTATGAATTATTCACTTTCAATTTTTTCCAGTGTTTTCAGGCTATACTCTATGATAATTAACGTTAAAATGTGAATGCCAATAAAATATCTTTGTACGAATTTATTAAAAAAACTCAATTTTAAAAAGATTTTGTATTTGTTAAAACTATTTAATAAGGATTCAACAATATTAATAAATACATCATTAATATTAGCATACTAAGGGAGCGATTAATATAAGAGAGATTATTTATTGTGAGAATGAGAGTGAGAGTGAGAGTGAGATGCATAAATATTGATCATTGGGTCTTATATGAAGGATCAAAATTAAAACATAAAGTCATATGATTTTTTTAAATGTGTATGTGAACATTAATTATAAATAATTATTTTTAATCTTAATCATTCGTGTACTATAATATGATCCAAATTTACTTATCTCATTTTTATAATAAACTATTCATCTCATGTGATACGCCCCAACATACCAATTATCAAGAATTTACAAAGATAAAATAATTTGACAATGTTAAATAATGGATAATTAAAATAATAAAAAATTCAAAAAATATTGACACTAATTAATAAAGATCTTTGTACAATTACTTTGGTTAATTAATATCCAATTTTAATTGATAAAATATTTAAGAATAAAGTGTATATTTTAAAAATAAACGGAAGAATTATGTAAGAAGAATATCATTCAAGAGAGGAGAATGAATCTTTCTTTTTCTTTTTACTTTCACAATAATCTTTCTTTCAATAAATAGAGAATATATGGGCAAAGCACATACCCTACGTTGCCTTAAAACTTGAGGAACATCATCTTGAACTATTTTCCGAGCAAGTCTGTTTCAAATTCAGAGTCAGGTCAATATGAATACACAGTGAGCTAGGAATACTACCACAAGCATCACCAGAATAATTTATCAAAAGTTCAAAACTAAACTTATACCAAATGCAAGAAGATTATTAGGAGAATATTAAATTAGGATAATAACAAAAGTTTACCTATAATTATAGAAAAAATAATAATTTTGATTCACACAGTGTAACCAATCACACCCACATGCTTTTTCTTGGAAGAATTTTAAGGTATCTGGTGGTTGAGTAAAAAACTTTTATTGATATGACAATGTATAATTCAATATCTGTATAAAACTTTTTTTTCCTAAAGAAACATACTAAAGAATTAGGAACATGATAAGGATTCAGTTATAGTCTTATAGAGGTGTGTTGATGGTTGACCCTTAAATAAGTATATTTCTGTCTTTTGTTTGCTTCTGTACCAAAAAAGTAAATAAAGTAAATTGATCTATCACATTTTTTTATCTAATACTCAGTACCCACAGTTACAGTAATAGATTATGGTTAAGTCGGTTTTTTTTTATTGTCAACCACTACTCTAATCTATAAGAGCAAAATGGTATTTGAAAATCGAAAACACAAGCGAGAGCAAGAAGGAAGACATGATTAATCTCACCCTTCAGCAATCGAAGTCTTTCCAACGCCAGGATCACCAATTAGCACAGGATTGTTCTTTGTTCTCCTCGACAGAATCTGAATGCACCTGCGTATCTCATCATCTCTTCCTATGACTGGGTCAAGTTTTCCATCGTTAGCCAATTTTGTAAGATCTTTCCCATATATTCCCAAGGCCGAATCATCCTTCCTTTCAGGTTCTATGACACGTCATCAAAATCAAAATCAAAATCAGGCTTTATTACTAGATTCAAATTAAAATGATCAATTAGTTATTAACATCAAGAGAAGACTCGGATCACCTTCTGGTGGAGCGCGGGCGATGATTTTCCCTTTTTGGAGCGGATTGGGCGATGCCTCAAATGGATCCCAATTGAGTCCACCCACCAATCACTTCGTCCAAAAAATCCCACAATTTCTAGAGTTTCATTTGTGAACTCGAATGGTATCCCTTTTTCATATCCGTATGGTCCAAAGCTTCTGCGATTGCTCCTGAATGTCAATGATTGAATGTATTGATGACCGCCACCCCAACCATGCGTTATATGCCCAGACAGACCAATAAGGTACTCTTTTGGGTAATCTAGCTTAATCTAGGAGATGCAAAGAAGTTGGAATTTGTTAAAACAAATTAACGAAGATCTATACAAGAGGGTTGAAGTTGGTGACAATTGACATATGGTGAAAAAAGGGAAAAAAAATGAAGAAACGATCTAAAACAAAATATCTATGTTAGTCTCTTGGAAATGTTTCAGGATAAATTAGTCACAGGATGTGAAAAGTTTCAGATTGATTTTCCATTTTTAAAAAAGAGGATAAATTAATTCCTTCGTAATAGATCTATAAAGAAGAATCAAATTATTCCAGATTTTAAAATATAAGAGACTAATTTAGATTTTTAAAATACGAGGAACTTACTTATCCCCTCATATAGTCCTCTGGAACCAATTTAGATATTTACCTTATGTGTCGTCTTGCCTTTATGTGTCTTGCTTTTATCAGGACAAGCTCCTCCGTGTTCCTCTCCTTCGACACGCCTACCTTGGCTGTCATAAACTACAGCAATTGACAAAATAACTTCAAGAGATGGACTACCACACTCAACTTTGATTTCTCTCACCCCGTTGAAGTGTCCATCGTCACGTTTATCTCCACCATTGCCTCCCCATGGCCCCAGTGTAAAGATCTTCTCATCCATTTTTTTTTTTTTGATAAACAATGCAAGGGAGCTAAGCAGCCCAACCAAACACCAGAAATTCTTGTAACAAAAAACAAACACCAGAAATTCTAGGATGCAAACTCCTTACAAATTTTATAAATAATGTGTAATTAATTAATTACTTTTAATTTAATTTAATAATTAACATGTTAAATTTTTGGCCCCCTGATTGTTCAAAGAGTACTACACAAAGCATAAAATAAGTAGACTTCCCTAGTCAATCCATGTAAGTAGCAAGCAACTCCTCAGCATGTGGCCAACAAATATTTAATTGGCCACCTACTCCGTGATTACAATGTTGACATACGTTTTATAAATTTTTCGTGCCAATTACGTGTATATTTTTCTGGTTATTTTTAATCAGTGCCCAGGAAATCAAAATAAGAAAAATTTTGAATTTTATAGTGGGTCATATATATTAAAAATAAATAAAAGCTTATTTATATACAATACAACTTAACTTTTAGTGAAATTTAGAGGGGGGGGAGAGAAATTTTGTGATAAATATTAAATAGGTGTAAGTTTGATCGAACATACTACTTTACATAAATAATGTTAATTTACATAAATGAATTTCTCTAGCTTCAAAGGTTATTAGCTTAATTTTTCAATTAAAAAAATATTATTATAATAGAGTAACATTTGAGAGTGAAAATTTCTTTGTTTGAATAGATAATTAATCACAAAAGTTGAATAACAGGTTTAATGATTAAGCAATGAATTGGTTAGCTTTAAACTTTATTTTGATTTCTAGACATGCTTAAGAAATTCTTGACATCCACATATAATTGTATAATTTTTTAAAGTAGATATTTTTGAAACTTTTAATTATATAAAACAAATTATTATCTTAAAATTGTCATGCTTTACTCAAAAAACTCTAAGTCTCAAATATTATAAAATATACATAAATCATTTTATAACTTTTTATTAATTTATCATATAAAAACAATTATTTTTACACATTCCAAACAAATTACATTGCTTTAAAATTACTTTTAAATTAATAAATTCAAATATAAAATTGATTTTCAAATAATCAGTTACCAAAAAATTGTTATACATATACTTAAGTATTGTAATGTAATCCAATAACTGATCTAAACCCGCACTACATTAGCATTTGCCATATGGGGATTTTTTTATTATTCTATAAAATTCATAGATACCAATATTTCTAAAATAATTTGTAGCTTACAAATTTACCACGTGTTCACGAATTAAATTTATCATCATGAATTAAATTTATTAATATTTTAAACACTCATGTTAAATCACAATCCTTGAATTTAAAAGGATCCAATCTCCTAGACCAAAACAAAAAACCTTGTCATATTAACTATGTAATTTTGAAATTTATATATATAATGTATAATTAATTTCTTTTAATTTGATTTTCATCATTTAATTAACATGTTAAATTTTTGCCCCTGATTGTTCATAGAGCACTGCAAAAAGCATATAAAATAAGGAGACTCCCAAGTCAATCCAAGAAATACCAAGCAACTTCTCACTATGTGCGGCCAATAAATATTTAATTAGACCACTAGACCAACTGCTCCGTTATTGCATTAATGTTGACATTTTATAAAATTTTCGTGCCAACTACATGTATGTTTGTCTGGTTCTTTTTAACCGGTACCCAAGAAATCAAAATAAACAAGATTTTAAATTTTGTAGTTGATCGTCGTCTGTATTAAAAACATAAAAACGGACCTACAATACCAACCCTCGCACCCCAACTTTGAAAACGGCAGCAGCAAGACGCACTAGGTAGCAACCAGTTAAGTAGGCATTGAAGCAATACTATTTTTATAATCAGTAGGCTTTTTAATCAGAGTACTGCAAATTGCAGAATGTCAATATGGATTGGCTCATCTGATTGACTTTCCACTCGCTGTCATAGTCCAGATTCGATTTTTGGGTTTTTTATTGGTGGGTAATTCGTAAATACCTTTCTTCTTACCTGAAAATCCAGTAAAAGTTACCGGTGGAAAAATTCCACCAGAAATATAGGGAAGGGCACGTGATTCTTAACTATTACCAGCGGAATATTTTTCACATTATTGATGCAAAATCCGCCACTAACGCTAATAAATTTGTTTTTAATTTTTGGCAAAAATTTCTATCGGTAACATTATTTTTTAAAAATGTTATTTTAAAAATGAATTATTGACTGAAAAATCTGTCTGTAAAATTAATTTTTTACAAAAAAAATAATTCATGACTATTTACCAATGGAAAAATTCGTCGATAATTAGCGCCTTATATGTCGCCATTTGGCGTGAACTTTTCTCGGATTACCAACGGAAAATCCATCGGTAAGTATGAAAAAAAAATTCTTTTGGTCTCACATTTCTCATTTTCCATCGGTAAATCCGTTGATAATACCGAATGAAAAAATCCAACAATAAAATTCCTCAGTAACTCTTGTGTTTCTTGTAGTGTAATATTCTTGAATTTCCTTTTTACAATAATTTAGATATTCTTGATTCATTTGAATAGGTCTTCCCTTGGTTGGAATGTTTTGTTCGTCATATCCTTCTTCTTATGGTAAAGAGATTATGTATTTCTTCTTATCCCAGAAGGCATAAGGAAGTTCTGCACATATTTCTTTAAATTTTACTTATAATTCTTTTACTTTGTTATGAACATTTTCATTATTAAGCTGCTCTTCTATTCTTTTATATTTAATCTCTTCATTAAGCATATTTATTTGTTTTTGCTTATTAGATATTAAATTTTTTAATAAGTTAATTTTTCTTGAACTGAATTTAAATTTTTTATTTGTAGAGGTTTAGGAATTCAAACCTTACTTCTTTCCCCCAGGTTTTTGCAATGATGTCGTCAACATCAATTGAAAAAGGATAGAGTAATATTAAAAATGGTGTTCCTGCTAATATTAGTGACTCGTACATATTTTTGACTAATATAAAAGAGGTTGTATAACACATATTATCTTTACAAATCTTTGCTTTTGGTAATTTATACTTTATGTTTAATCTACTATTGTCTACCCTAGTATATGCTTCATATGTCAATCCTACCCCAATTCTAGTATTAGAGCCAGGGTTTAGGCCAGGAACTTTTTATTTGCTTTTCAAAAGCTATTTTAATATAAGAGTTTAAACAAATTATTTAAACAAACAACTTTATTAGGCATAACCCTTAATTATTACTTGTAACCTTACCTAATTATAAAGTTATTATGTTGGGAAAATGACAGGTAGTATGATATTTTCAGTTGCTTTCATCCTGTATATAAAGTATAAATTAAACTACTTTTTAAACATATCCTTTTCCTATAACTTTAAAAAAAAGTATGGCCTTTTTAAGTTTTTTATTTTCTTTAAGAAGATACATTATAAAAAATGTTAAATTGTTATAGAAGCAATTAAAAAAGCTGCACATTCAAAGCGAAATGAGCACTTAGGTAACTAAAGGCTGAAGGCTCAGGGTGGAAGGCTAGGCAGAGCCAGGTCGCTCATCATAGGTCTTTGGTCTAACCTTCAAGGTATACTTGGCTTAGCTTATTTAATAAACAATTTAGACTTAGGCTTTTTAAAAGGTCTTTTTAGTTAAATAGGCTAAACTCTAAGTAATAAAAATTACCTATTAGGCTTAACAAGCTTATCTATTTATATTGTTATTATTTTATAACATAATGATAATAAAAATATTTTAATCTATTTAAAAATATATTTTAAATTTAATTAATAAGCCTTTAGTTAATTTAAAAATATATTATTTTTTTATATAGAAGTCTTTTGACATATTTAAGAGTTGAAACATTTTTTTTTAAAAAAGAAAGGGTAAATAACATAAACGTTCCATGAGTTTGTAAAATCATTACAGCCAACTTCCTTCTATCATATAATGAACAATGTATCTACAGATGTCAGTATTATTCTAACAAATGGAAAGGAGCTGAGTGAATTTCACCAAACCCTAATTAGAGGAGGAAGTGCGATCTGCTTAAAAATTTTATAATTAAATAGGCATTTAAATAGACTTTCAAGCCACGTCAAACTTTAAGAAGATCGGTTTAAGGTCACAAAAAAAATGTCTATATAAAATAATAGATCCAAGCTAGGTTATATTTAATAATTTAGTTAGATATATTTAAGTCAAAGCTCATCAAGTCTAGCATGCTACCACTCCCACTGAAGGCTAAATAAATGTGGGCAAGGGAGAGAGAATTTTGTCATGCTAATGGATTCAGATTGGTCAATAGAGTGCTCAGTGATGTGGAATGATTAGGTGCAAAATGTGCTCGAAGGAGGCCATATCATAACAGTTTGGATGACAAACAAATTGAGTGAACATGTCATCTATGGACTATGCGAGTTAAGCAACCACTTGAATTACAATCAATATATTTGTTTAATTTTGATATATAAATTTCTTACACTATCATCTAAGTATATGTTATTAATTATCAATAAAATAAATTTAGCTCTCATTTTATTATTTTAAAAAATTATATATAAATTTTTTTGATTAAATAATACTGCAATGCATCAAATTTAAATCCCTCGTACATATATTTGGAAAAAATAATTTAAACTTGCTACCTGCCTCTAGAAGCATGTGGATCTTATCAATGAATAGCATAATCCGACCATCAGATTCAGTTACTTGTTTGAGGACGACTTTCAACCTCTCTTCAAA